>JACEFZ010004482.1:237500-368842 GCA_014155875.1 Cepaea nemoralis
AGTCATTTCAGATCCGTACGTGAGGTGAGTATGCAGTGTTTTTCTCTATTAACAGTTTTTCTATTAAACATTTTCTTCAACTAACATTCTTTTCAATTAACATTTTTCTCAATTCTCATTTTCTCTTCATTGCTTCTATTTTTCCATGCATTTGTTCCTCTCGTCCTGTCATCACCTTCTAATGTAGTCACAGGAGTTCTCCTTGACTGTATGTTGTGTTTGTGAATGTGTTTGTTTGCTGATGAAGGCTAACCGCCGCAACGTTCTGTATGTGTCGTAACTCTGTTATGTAAAGCTGCACCACTTTGTGTCATTTTATATTGTTTGTTTTACAATAATGCGTCAATTCGGGTGACGACACAAGGCGTATCCAGATTCGTATGGAGTGGGTGCAATGTCTACTCTGCTGAGAAGCACGACGAATATAGTTGTTGAATGTCTCTGTGGTGGGCTTCCTTCTTAACGGCCAAGATGTTGGTCTTTTTCATTGAAGTTTATAGATTATTTTGAATGTCCCTAATTTGACAACGGTTTGTTCCTCGAACTCAGTGAAACACTCTGCTTAGCCTTTGTCGACCAAGAAAAGGCATTTCATAGAGTGGATAGAAGCAAGCTGTGGAAATCCTTAAACAATATGGCGTGAGTACACATCTAACAAACCTATGTAGAAGCTTATACAACAACAGTGAATGCATAGTGAGAGCAATTGGAGGACACTCAGAACCCTTCCACCATAAGATCCGAGTACGACAAGGTTGTGTCCTGTCGCCTCTCTTATTTATAACATATATAAGACAACATATGTAAAGAAATCAGCCAAAAAGAGACACAAGAACACTGCATGACGAGAACACGGAAGAAGAACCATCTGAAAATCTAACCATTAGAGAACTCCTGTTTGCAGACGACCAAGTACTAATAGCAAAATCAGAAGCTGAATACAAGACCACATGAATAGTCTAAATGAAATGTGTAAGGAACATACATGAAAATTAGTACAAGTAAAACAGAGGTAATGAATGTAACTAAAGAAGAAAAAGCAGCAACGATTCACCTAAACGACATATCCCTTGAAACAAGTAAAGAGTTTCAAGCACCTAGGAAGTATAATATCATCAAAGGCAAATCAGAAGACGAGATCGAAAATAGATGCAATAAGGCAATCAACTCATTGAACAAATGGCACCAATACTAAAGAACAAACTACGAAGAAAGGACATTACAACACAATTTGCCTACAAAGCTAGCTGTGTTACCAATGCCCAAACCTGGACAATGACACCGAGAAAAGAGAAAAGAAAAATCAACAACAGAAATTGAGATTCCTGCAGAAGAATTACTCAATGAATCAAGAATGAATTAAGAGTCAGACACCGCAGAAATCAGGAACTAAAGTGTGAGGATGGGTAAGCTTGCACTAGATTTTATTAGAAGGCAGCAAGTCAATGATTTGGCCATGCAACTAGGTTATCATCCAACAGTAATAAGGGAAAAAGGACACAACAAGCAAGTGATGTACAGACCAGAGGTAAGCAGAGGAAGTGGCCGACCACGTAAACGATGGACGTAGGGGAATAACGTAAGTCCATGAGGAATATCGATACATGAAGCTCATAAACGGGCACTCTCCCGCTGTTTATATTCACCTCGACACCGCAAGGTACAAGAGGCATGATGAGATGAGGTTTGTTTCTCATGTTTCTTATTATGCCACAATATGTCAGTTTCCACCGCAATATAACTCTTTTGTTGGTGTTCAATGCGTTTAGTGTTGTTGTGTTGTTGTTGTTGTTTTCAATGCCAGTTGTTGTCACCGTTGAGGGCGCGGAACTGAAAATTCATCACTGTGTTGCCAATGACAATTTTATTGTTTGTGTCGATGCTGTAATGTTTAAGGTCTGCAATTCGTCTGAATAATGGAGAAAAATATCCCAGTAGGTGTGCATGTGGATTAATGTCTGCGATATCTGCCCAGGCCTTAATCTAATGACTGCTCTCTCAATAGTCATCTTCCTCTTTCAACACATGGTCCTCATATTTTTTCCCCAGTAACTCTATCAGTATTTAATAGCGCGGACAGGGTTAGTATCTTGACGTCAGACAATTTGAATGTAGTATTGTTAGCTGCCACCTGTCCTTTAATTTTAGCCCACACAAGTTCTATGGGTTGTAATGAGAATGGTACGGCAGAAGTCTCAGGCACCTATGGCCATGTTCTTCTATCAACTTGTTGATTTTGATTTCTTACAGTTTTTGCACCTGTTTTTACAAGGGACAACAATTCTAGCCTTAAATACGTTTCTGGAAATGGTATGTTTTTCCCTTCGGAGCCACATCTTTATTGCTTCTTTGTGCTCCATGCGTGGGTATTTTGTCTTCTTTGGTGTGATATGATGCATTGTCCATAATTAGACCAAACGGTATATCTAGGGATGGAAGCACTGTATTCTCGAGCCAGTCTCTAAATACATTGCCATTATCTCATTATGATAATCCAATGGTCTGTATGCTTTGATACGGACACGAGTCCAGCATTCTGTAGTAAGCCATTATGAGTACTACCAGCATGGGCTGTGACCAAACGCTGTCCTTTACTATTGGGCACATATCGCTTTATCTTGCATCCAATGATTGCCATTAATTTTCACTTATGTGGTGCGCATTGATCCAGGTTTCATCCAAATACCTATGCCATAATTTGCTTTCCACATTTCTCGTATTTCACGTAGGTATCTGCTTCTCATGGCTCCTAAATGCGGTTGCTCGCAAATGATATTTTCTACCTCCCTTGTACTTTCTAAAAGTGAAGCCTAATGTCCCTTATAATTTTCCACAAAGTTGTTTTGGATAGTCCTATGTCATTGTTCTTTCTCAACCAAACTAGTTTTCTTACAGTCACTGTTCTTTGGCATCTCAGCAATTTTTATAATAGCTCGCCTTATGACATCCTTGTCAAGCTGTCTACAATTAGCCTTTCTACCTACCGTTTGCTTACTGCGTGGTGGTTTCAATTCCAGATTCTTGCACCCACGACGAAATGACCGTTTACTCAAACCCAATGCACGCACTGTTCTTTTCTCGGGATTTGTAATACTTATGAAACAGTTTCCTGCGATCAGCTTCTTGACAAAAATATGTGTACAACTTCATTAGCGATGCTTGAATGTACAAAATTTCACATTCAATCCCATTCAGAATATTCACACATTCAAATGTTAGCGATAAATGGTAAGATTTATAAAATAATCACAGTTTCATGAAAGCACCCACATTATTGACGACACCTTCTGAACACTCCCATTTAACTGCGCGAGGATTCTTGCCATAAGGTCATTCTCGTGAACCACGAGAAATTAAAAATTGAGCGCTGGGGTGTTTCTGGGTGAAGACGTGATAAATTTTATAATATGCACTTCATCTCTGACCTGTAAATTATACCTCATATAATCAAACATTGAAATCTACTGTACAATCTCCAGGAAAAAAAATGTTCTTTTGTTGGTGGATATAATGATAAGGTTATATGCTAATCTCTCATTTTCCTTCTGTTGGTTACTGAGATATGTATTTTTATATTGAGGAAACCAAATGTGAATGGACTATAGAACAAGTCTAAACGTCTACATAAAACGTGATTTGCGGGTTTACTTACGTATAAAACGAATTTCAGAAGTGCGAGAAGTACAGAACCGTAAAGTATGGAGGAAAAACAATATCAAGTAATCGATTCTTGCTTTAACGCGATCTTAAAATAATCTTTACCCTCCCCCTCTACCACCCGGAAACCCTAAAATTCCCCCCCCCCCCGCCGGGGGGGGGGGGGGAATTCCCCACTGGTTGAAACCACTGTTCTAGACAGTAGTATAACATAGTTTGCATTTGCTTTCTAAATGGCTGATGGTCATACCACTGTAAAAATCAATGCAACGCGGTTTGCTACCGGATCGCCCGCATGTGTCTTCGAACTCGGATTGTTTTGAAATAGCTCTTAGAAACTATTTCTTACCTTAATCGATAAAGAAATATTACTGAGATATTTCTTCATCTCGTAAAATGCCGCTTTTGTTTCAGCGGTTTCACATATAGCTTCTTTGTTACATCTGTTATCTACGGTTATCAAAGTACATAAACACTGAAATACATGGGCTTGTCTCAGACTTGTTCTGTCTGCACCTGGGACTTAGATATTATTAGTGAATGCAGTTTAACAGTTCCCTGATATACAGGAACGTTTGGTCAGCCTCGCGTGATTTGGGAGCAGATCTCTTTGCGTTGAGTTTTATGGTATTAGCGTCGTGCGTTCTGAAAGCAATGGCAAACTACTGAACGTAGAATTGTCTAGTAAATCACAAACAGCCAATAAATACTGGAGTTGCTTGCGATGTCTTGTAAATGACTTGCAAATAACTATTTTACAAAAAAAATCAAAGTATTCGAATGCTTGAACGTGATTGGCCATCGATACTCGTATCTCAGCCTTTAAGAGCTAATGTAACGATATATAATAAATAAACACCTCAAGTCAGAATGCGAACCAAGTGCCTGCATCATGTCATGCAGGAGTCCGGGACAATCATACACCGTTTGTTCTGACTGCTAGAGCAGCAATTGTGTAGACACTAAGATTGATAAAGAACAAGCTGCCCTGCGTCATATATATATATATCAGAATGTCGGGGACTGACACAGACGTTCATGAAGCCACACGTCTCAGACTTTGGGTTTCACTTGTGGCAGTAGCAGTATTGAAGTGCTACATAAAACCTATACTTTTGTACGGATGTCAAGCGTGGAAATGAGCAAACAAGCTGAAAAAATATCTGATGGGCTGTGGAAATGTAGTTTCTGGGGAACATGCAAAGAATACCTATGGACGAGACAATAAAAACCAAAGAATAAATCCTTCAAGAAACAAATGAAGATCGTAAACCTGATTGAGAGACATTAGAAGTAACCAGCAGACGAAAATTGTTTGGGCATGTTATGAGAAGAAATGAATTGAAGAACTTGGTGACACCTGCAAGCTAGAAGGGAAGAGACCAAGGGGAAGACCGAGAAGTAAATACCTGGATGGCTTGTTCACGTGGCATGGTTGAGACAGAAACACGGAGCTGATCCACGATTCTGGTGATCGAGTGAGTTGGCAAAACATGACCGCCCACGTTTATCGGCATGGCACATGATGGATGGAGTAGCAGTGCTGATAATGGCGTATTCAATATAAGAAAACTTCTAGTACAAACGTCAACACGCCGCTTAGAACCGGGGGCCATAAAGGAAGTAATAAATATACACTAAACCCTACTATGACGTAAGAGGTGGTATGGAGGGTGGCGTAAGATTAACTACCTCCTTCTGTAGAAAACTGAAGCTGCAATATACAGCCAATCATGAACAAGTCTACACAGTTTGTGTTAGCTGGGATCCTATGCTCCACCGGGAGATGACAGACAAAAGGAGAAGAAGACACTCGGCAACCCTATACTCCACCTGTTGAGAGAGAGAGAGAGAGAGAGAGAGAGAGAGAGAGAGCACACGGCCGTGTCTTTGATACTGTACTATTGAATCTAGGTCTCACAGTTATTACTTATATGTTGTTAATATAGTAGCAGCTATGATATATTATATATCCAATTAAAGGAGGTTGTATAAAGAAAACTACTGTATAAAACCCCATGGCAGATACGCAGGCTTGGCCATTGGAATGTTATTCCCATGGGAAAGGTCCCATGGGATGGGATGGGATGGGACAGAAAAATATGTCCCACGGACAAGCCTGCAGATACGGGAAGTTGTTCAGGACGATTAATCATCCCATGGCACTTGATCAGTTAATAAATCTACGCACTTTCTTCATTTCACTTAATATTTAGTTGGTTCAGTGAATCAAAATTTAAACTGTAATTCTTCAATTATAACTTACCTAGGTTTTACTTGTTTATAACTTTGAAGTTATACGTGTTACTTTAGTCACTTAATTTAACAAGTCCGGTTGGAACACTCACTGCTATGATCTTAAATAATGCAGCTAGCCGGATCTCATGGCTGCGTGTGTATGCATCTTTGAGCTGTGAAATGTATAATTCTCTTGCTTTCTTCACATCGTTAAGAAAAACTCTTACATATATGGATTGGTGTTCGTTACGTTAGATTGTTTGGAGTCAATTATTTGAACAATTCAATACAGCAACCACTCATGCAACAATAATTACAGATAGGATAATTGGAACAACAGTGTCTTTATAAAGGTGGTAATACTACGGATAAAAAATAAACTGTACCCACTAAACCACAAAAGGGGTCCTTGTTTCAAAATGTCTAACCTTAACAAATAAACAACACCAGGGTTAGCAACCTTGTGCAAGCTGCGTCAGTTTTCCAGGCTTGAGGGCCAATGATTTTACAGCAAACGATCATGATAATTACGAAGCAATATGCTGATGGCGAGGTAGCAGGTTCAACCCTACATCGGTCAATTGGGCTAAAATATTGACTTCTCGTCCTTGACTTGGGACGTAATTACAAGTATCGCAGAAGTCGGAGTGTGTTCACCTGATGGCGAGGGGCACTAGTAATAGGGAAAGCTAATCCACACACGTGGCGGGATAGGGATAACCACTATCAAATGAGAAGTTAGGTGCTTCCTTCCCTCGCTAACCTACCGGATACCTTTGGGCAAGGTGGAGTACGCGTTTAGCTCCTCCCACCCCCGAACAGGATCACGTGAAGCCATGGGTACATGTGGTGGATGAAGCTGAAGAGCAGCCGACAGATAGTTGTAGGTTATGGTCTCCAATTTCACGACGGTAGACAGATGATCTCTTTTGAAGACAATGACTACGGTCATCGACCAATTTGGTCACTGCTAAGAAATAATGCAAAGGCAAACTACCTTCTTTACTGATGCCAAGAAAGTCATGTTATGTAGTTTGATAGAAAATCAGAGAAATTGCGTAAATGGATGCTCCATAAGAGCAGCCACGCCCGGTGACTTCAGAAAGTCAGTAAGCGACCGAGTGCAAAAGAGTAACAACATTACAATGGGAACATGGAACGTTAGAACTATGAGTGTGGTTGGCAAACTGGCCAATATCAGATATAAATGGGAAGACTGAATATTAACATTTTAGGTTTAATATATATGAGACCAGATGAAAAGGAGTGGCATGATTACATCCGGGGAATACAAATAATCCATTCTGGCGGAGAGAGGGAAAAAAACAGCTAGGGTAGCATTTATAATGGATCTGGAGAGAAAAAAAATATATCAATGGATATTGGACTGGGTCAGACAGAATATTACTGGTAATGTTGGGTGGCAGACCTTTTGATCTCCACATCATTCAGGTTTATGCATCAACAAGAGACAGCAGTGATGACAGCATCAATGAATTCTATAATGATTTAGAGAATGCCTTTAAGAAATGCAAATATTTTGGAAATCAACAAGACGGATGTACAGTAGGCAAGTATGGACTAGGGGAACGGAATAAAAGAGGTTGCAAACTTGTACTGTGGGCAAAAGAGCATGATATGATTATTGGAAACACCTGGTATAAACATCACCCAAAGAGATTACGGACATGGGGTCCTGACAATATGATCGGAAACAAGATTAATTACATCTTCATCAACAGAAGATTTCGAAATGCCTTAAAAATCGCAAAAACTAAATAAAATGCAGATTTTTATAGCGACCATGGATTAGTCATATGCAATATACATATACAATTAAAGAAGGTCAAATATACATCAATAAACAAAATTTGATCTATGTACACTGAAGAGTGAGAAGATAAAAGATAAACTCGATGTAGAGGTTAGGAACATATTTGATGCATTGTCGATGGGGAAATTATATTTCCAAATGTCAGTGACCAAATGGAAATATTTAAGAACTCAGTCAGACAGGCTGCAGAAACAACTATCACAAAAAATGAAGATGATGGGAACGTAAGAAATGGATGACAGAAGAATCTTAAGAACTCATGGAAATAAGAAAAAATTAACAAAAATAACCGTGCAAAATGTAATGATATTTACAGTAAAATTGGGAAATTGTGCAAAGGAGCCAAAGAGGTATGACTTGAGGAAAATTGCAGGGAAATTGAAAACCAACACGACACCCGGAAAACCAAATTAATAAACAAAAGATATCATGACATCACAAAGAAAAGAACACACACATTAACGGGTTGCCTAAAAGCCAAAAGATGACAAAATCATAATAGAAAAAGATCAGTTCTTAAATACGTGGTCAGATTATGTGAAAGACCTTTATACTGAAACAAGAGAGGAACAGTATGATAAAAGGGCCACACATGTAGATTCAAGGAGGCTTGATGGTTCCGTCGCCCTGCTACTGAATGAGTGCGTGGCGCGACACTGTGAGCTGTGAGTTTCGTGTGAAATGCTTTTGAATCTACCTGAGGATTTTTGGAACGTGACTGCACGTTCGGAGCGATGGCAGATGGCTATGTCCCAGAGTTGACCGGTTTTTGCCTTATGCAGAAATGCGTGGCTGCTGGGCTTCTGGTTGACTGCCACTACCATCGACGATGAACTGTATTTCGTGGACTGTGTGGGTGAACATCTAGGAAACATCCAGATTAGAAAATGACTGCAGATTCCATCAGAAATGAACTGGGTGTTTTGTGGGGGACTATTATGCACAGTGTATCTGTGCGGGCTGTTGTTTGTCGAGACTCCTGTCTTTCCACTTTTCACATTGGGCAGTGGGGAGCATTTTGTATGATATTCACTGGCACAGGAACGGAGCATAATGGGGACGACCCGTTGCTGTGAAGTTGGAACTGCGACTAACTAACTAACTAACATGTAGATTCAGAATGATTTTAGCGATATGAAAACTGGCAAGACGCCGGGTTCAGACAAAATCAAAATAGAAATTAGCAATGCCTTAGAAGAATATGGAATAGACCAGGTCATCAAACTGCTGAACACAGTATATGATACTAAAGATATAACTCCTGATTATGTAAATCTATATTTATAGCAATCCCAAAGAAATCAGGAGTCTTGGAATGTGATCAGCATCGAACAATTAGCATAATGTACCACATCACAAAGATTGTACTAAGAATCATAATGCAAAGAGTTAGGAAGAAAATTCAATCTGAAACAGGGGAAGAACAATATGGTTTCATAAAAGGCAAGGGCACAGTTAATGCTAAGTACTTGCTGAGAACAGTAAGTGACGTTCGATAGAAGTAAATAACGACCAACATCTTTGCTTCATTGACTACACGAAAGCTTTCGATAAAAATAAAAGCACCAATAACATTAGATATGCGGATGATTACAGTATTGATTGCAGACAATGAATAGGATCTGGAACATTTTGTAGATGCTGTCATTGTACACAGTGAACAACTAGGGTTAGAATTAAATTGTAAGAAAACAGACATTATTGTCGACTATAAAAAGAAAGAAATACCACACTGAAATATAAGGATAAATGGGAATATTCTTAAACAATTGAATTGGTACACTTATCTTGGAACAGTCATAACATCTTATAGGAGGTGCTTTGGAGAGATTAGAACAAGAATCGATATATATTGTCTTTTGGTAGCCTTTCGCAAGATGGAAAATATACTAATAAATAAAGATGTAAACTGCAACGAGAAAAATAGGGAAGTGCTACATAGAACCTGTACTTTTGTATAGAATGTGAAACGTGGGCGATGAGTAGACCAGGATGAATAAACATGTAATGTTAGTGGAAATGTGGTTTCTGGGGAAAATGCACGAACAGACATAAAAACAAATGAGCAAATCCTACACACAAAAAAACATTTGAAAACCGCAAACAAATGAGAGAACTTAGACGTAGACAGTCACACTTTTTTGGGCACGTTATGAAAATAAACTGGAGAAATTTGTGACAGCTGGCAAGATTGGGACGAAAATAACAAAGGAAAGGTAGAGAAGTAAATATATAGATGGCTTGACCACATGGCATGCTGGGGACAAGAACACAAAGCTGATCCACGACTTTGGTGATCGTGTAAGATGGCAAAACATGACCGCTCACGTTTACCGGCATGGCACACGATGAATGAATGAATCCACACGCAGAAATCAGTCCAGTGTACTTGAAGCACTAGCACTTGTATGGACTACGCTTGAGATGAAAGCGAGAAAAAAAATAAAAAAATCCCCCCCCCCCCCCCCAAAAAAAAAAATATTTTTAGTGCTGTCGAGGTAACTGCAATTATAGTCATGTCAGATAATTCCTTCGTCTCAGATTATAAAGGTCAAGACGTAATTTCCCTACTTTATAGCCAATTTGCAAACCAGTTGGCATTGCAAATTATTATGATGGTCTGGATTTCCTTTTCTTTCTTTGCATTCAATCAGTAAACTGGGGTGAGAAGGAAATATAAAGATCTCGACGAGTCTTGAACTTTAAGTTTCTAGGCGAATTCCGTAACAGCATGAAGCCAGTCGTGCAAAAGAAGGCAGACACGGAGCTGTACAAGAGCAAAATACAGAGCTCTGATTGCGTTCTAAACAAAGGACTTTTGTTTAAATTCTAACTGGGACGCAGAGGTGTTTCCAAGGCACCAGGGCCGGGTTATATACTGGCCAAGACCTATTGACGCGTCCTCGTCGAGCGTCCTGGGCAACAGGTCCCTTTGGGGTCCTGGCTAAAGTCAATAGGATCGCCGATTCCTCCGAAGTCAGAGAGTGTCTGCCTGTACGGCGAGGAACCACCAGTCTGCACACCAATAAGCCAGACATGGGACAACGGATACTCATGCAAACCTCAGGTCCTGTATGACATCACACTGATGTTGGACAGGATGTCTTCATCCGACATACAGGACTTCGCGTTGGAGCTCAAGCCAACGAACACAAGCAAGCAAGCAAGCAAATTCTAACTTTTGTTCATCGTGCTCAAAAACCCTCTGTACTACACCGGAAGATACTTCAGACAGTAATGACAATTTTGACAGTTCATAGTGCGATTAGAGCAGTGGTTCTCAACCTGATTTGACCCATGCACCCCTCCACCATATGTTCCGAATGCCACCCCCCTCCCCACCTTTCGTATTTCCTCCCTATAAATAACTACACATTATGTGTAAAAATGGAAGCTAAATTTAACAACACATACTAGAACAAGTCTAGACGTCTACATAAAACGTGTTTTACGGGTCTACTTACGTTATAAAACGAATTTCAGAAAGGCGAGAAGTACAGAACCATAAAGTATGGAGGGAAAAACAATATCAAGTAATCGGTTCTTGTATTAACGTGATCTTGAGATAATCGTAATCCCCCCCCCCCCCTCTTTTTTTCCCCACTGGAAACCCTAAAATTCCCGAGGGTGAATTCCCCACCGGTTGAGAACCACTGGACTAGAGGGTTTAAGGGGCAAAAGGATGTTACCCCACAAGGCTCGGTGTCTTTCCACAGGGCGGCGTGCCGAAAGCGTACGACAAAGCACAAACTCTGTAGCTCCAGCTACGACCCCAGAAATCTCCGACAAAATTACACTCCTGAACCTAACGACGTAAGCTGGAATCAAAGCTACAACCTTCGGAGTGCGAGGCTGGCGTCGTAACTACTTCACTACGGAGATTCCATCAATGTGCGATAGACAAACACGAAAACAAGAGGTACAACCTTTAACTCATTGCCTTTCAGAGTCTCATAGTGCAACCAAGCGAATTATTTATGCCAGTTAGTTAGTTAGTCGCGGTTCCAACTTCGCGGCAACGGGTCGTCCCATTCATACTCCGTTCCTGTGCCAATGAATATCACTCCTCACTGCTCTATGTGAAAAGTGGAATCGACAGGAGTCTCGATAAGCCAACAGCCCGCACAGGTGCACTGGGCATAATGCCGCCGTCAGAATGCCAATACAAAAGATGGAAGCGGCAGTCACTAGAAAACCAGCAGTCACACATTACTGCATTAAAAGTTAAGAGGATCTATTTCATTGCCCCAGGATTTATCCCACATTGCTCGGTCCTCTTCGGCAGGGCGGCTCGCTGAAAGCATCGCACAAAGCACGAACACCGTAGCTCCAGCGACGACCCCCAGAAGTCTCCGAGAAAAATGCACTCATGAACCGAAAAGGCAATATATTCAATTTCAAGCGATAGGCCGACCGCCATTGCTCCGAACACGTTCACGCTACAGCAACCGAGGACAAATATAAAAACATTCCAAACGAAATTCACAGCTCACAGTGTCGCGCCACGCACTCAACTCAGTAGCAGGGCGACGGAACCATGGACTACCAGTCCAACATAAGGAAAATGCGACCGCAAACCGTAGCCAGAAGTATAAAAACTCCAGAGGTTGAACGGTTGAAATACCTATCCGCCATATTGGGGACCGGAAATCTATTTACGCCAAAGTTGTGCGTTCCGACTCACGGTTGTGGTATGCATTTGTCACCTTCATTAGTCCGAAAAACCTTCGGAAACCTTTATGGGTAAATTGTCCGGGACATGCAGTAAACCAGCGCAATAAAAGAGCGAATTGCTTGGCTTCTAGAACGCCAATATAGGACAAAGTATTCTCAAGTGGACAATCCTTCCTTACTGCCTGCGATCAGTGAAAGATTTGTGTGTATTTATACAACATGCATTGCGATAACAATGTGCCGGCTGACGGAGCATAAACTAATAACCGAAACTAGAGCTGCCTGTCCAGTTGTGATAATCGTTGAATGTCTATCCAAGTAGAGGGCGATGGGCCATTCACTTCAATATCTGCAGAGGGATGCTGATGGCTTATAGACGTGTCTCGAGTGCAGTGGCGCCATTACTGTTAAACAATAACCAATGGTACAGAGCTCACTTATATATGGGTTGTTCCATAGTAGATTACAAGTACGAAGTTCTAGTAGATCTCTGAAAACTGACCAGACACCCCACAGAACACATGCGCTTTTTGTTTCTCCTATTTTTTCTTTCTTATCTTCTTTCTCCCTTCCTCCCATTGAGACATAGGCTTGCAACCATCGCACCCCAAGCCGTCCTATTTTCTGCTGTTTGATGCAGCTCCGTCCTGTCCTTCCTCTCCATATTATTCATTTATATCTCCAATTCTCTTTTTTCTGTGTTTTTATCTCTTCTATTTGCATCTCATTTTACTTCACGTGGGTCTGCCTGTCTGTGTCTACATATGACTAACAATCCAAACAAAAACTAGTAACTGTTAAGCGCCACAGCCTCCACACACCTGAGTGCAGTGTGGGCATTCAAAATTTCTCCATAAATTTCTTAGGTTCGGAACAAAGCTTGTAAAATATCAGCAATGATTCGTTTTGTATTTTACTCAGTCTCTGATTTTAAAGTAGAGATAGCATATCCTTTACAGAACGTCGCAGTCAACCCAAGCATTTTTGGGGGCTGTTTGTGATTTCTTGGCAAGTTTGCGTTCAGTAGTTCGCCATTGCTTTATGAACAACGGGTATCCATACTATTTTAAGAAAACCTACGCAAGGCGGCCTGCTGCCAAATTGCTCGCAGCTGTGTTTCCAACGCTGAATGCGTCCATAACTCCTTCGCCACAGAGCCGGCTTAAAGTGGAGACAGTACTCTATACGTGATAATGTGGAGACAGTACTCTATACGTGATAATGTGGAGACAGTACTCTATACGTGATAATGTGGAGACAGTACTCTATACGTGATAATGTGGAGACAGTACTCTATACGTGATAATGTGGAGACAGTACTCTATACGTGATAATGTGGAGACAGTACTCTATACGTGATAATGTGGAGACAGTACTCTATACGTGATAATGTGGAGACAGTACTCTATACGTGATAATGTGGAGACAGTACTCTATACGTGATAATGTGGAGACAGTACTCTATACGTGATAATGTGGAGACAGTACTCTATACGTGATAATGTGGAGACAGTACTCTATACGTGATAATGTGGAGACAGTACTCTATACGTGATAATGTGGAGACAGTACTCTATACGTGATAATGTGGAGACAGTACTCTATACGTGATAATGTGGAGACAGTACTCTATACGTGATAATGTGGAGACAGTACTCTATACGTGATAATGTGGAGACAGTACTCTATACGTGATAATGTGGAGACAGTACTCTATACGTGATAATGTGGAGACAGTACTCTATACGTGATAATGTGGAGACAGTACTCTATACGTGATAATATGGAGACAGTACTCTATACGTGATAATGTGGAGACAGTACTCTATACGTGATAATGTGGAGACAGTACTCTATACGTGATAATGTGGAGACAGTACTCTATACGTGATAATGTGGAGACAGTACTCTATACGTGATAATGTGGAGACAGTACTCTATACATGATAATGTGGAGACAGTACTCTATACGTGATAATGTGGAGACAGTACTCTATACGTGATAATGTGGAGACAGTACTCTATAAGTGATGATATGGAGACAGTACTCTATACGTGATAACGTGGAAACAGTACTCTATACGTGATGATGTGGAGACAGTACTCTATACGTAATAATGTGGAGACAGTATTCTATACGTGATAATGTGGAGACAGTACTTTATACGTGATAATGTGGAGACAGTACTCTATACGTGATAATGTGGAGACAGTACTCTATACGTGATAATGTGGAGACAGTACTGTATACGTGATGATGTGGAGACAATACTCTATAGTGATAATGTGGAGACAAGTCTCTATACGTGATAATGTGGAGACAAGTCTCTATTCGTGATAATGTGGAGACAGTACTCTATACGTGATAATGTGGAGACAGTACTCTATACGTGATAATGTGGAGACAGAACTCTATACGTGATAATGTGGAGACAGTACTCTATACGTGATGATGTGGAGACAATACTCTATAGTGATAATGTGGAGACAAGTCTCTATACGTGATAATGTGGAGACAGTACTCTATACGTGATGTGGAGACAGTACTCTATACGTGATAATGTGGAGACAGTACTCAATACGTGATAATGTGGAGACAGTACTCTCTACGTGATAATGTGGAGACAGTACTCTATACGTGATAATGTGGAGACAGTACTCTATACGTGATAATGTGGAGACAGTACTCTATACGTGATAATGTGGAGACAGTACCCTCTACGTGATAATGTGCAGACAGTACCCTCTACGTGATAATGTGGAGACAGTACTCTATACGTGATAATGTGGAGACAGTACCCTTTACGTGATAATGTGGAGACAGTACCCTCTACGTGATAATGTGGAGACAGTACCCTCTACGTGATAGTGTGGAGACAGTACTCTCTACGTGATAATGTAGAGACAATACTCTCTACGTGATAATTTGGAGACAGTACTCTCTACGTGATAATGCGGAGACAGTACCCCCCCCCCCCCCCCTGCTTGATAATGTGGAGACAGTACTCTCTACGTGATAATAGTGAGACAGTACCCTCCACGTGATAATGTGGTGACAGTACTATATACGTGATAATGTGGAGACAGTACTCTATGCGTGATAATGTGGAGACAGTACTCTATACGTGATAATGTGGAGACAGTACTCTCTACGTGATTATGTGCAAATTTGGTATTTGGTTCTGAGCACTGTGACATTGGGACACTTCTTGCTCTGAGCTTATCTGTCAATATTGTTGAGACTACAATTAACAATGTTGTATGACAGTACTCTATACGTGATAATGTGCATCATTTGTTATTTGGCTCTGAGCATTGCGACAGTGGGACTCTACTTGTTGTGAGATCATCTACCAATATTGTTGAGACTCTACAATTAACAATATTGTATGACAGGCCTCGTAAATCCAGAGAAGATAATGCCGCACGCCGTCTCCTTACAGCTATGCGATAAGCTGGTGTCCACGAAGACTTTTCAGTGGTGAAACCAGAACATCAGTTGGCGTTTCATCATTTCATATGTGTTTAATGTCTACTGAAATACCGAAACAGTGAGAAATACCATCACGGTCTTAGCACGACAAAGGGACACTCTTAACTGCATCCCTAGTGATAAAGGACGGGCAAGGCAGAGGAATGTGGCAAACGCAGTTCAGGAGAGCGAATATCCACTCGGATAAGTGGACAACTCTGTACTTGAACAGAGCAGGGCATTCACCTGTCCTGAAGGCGAGAAATTACTATCGGAGGAGCTAGTCACACATTACTCATGTAGATGCCATGGAGAATCGACATATTGTCTGCAAAATAATACGTTTGGTCACTAATCTCATACGGAGAAGGTTAAAGTTAGTTGCATATCCTTTACATGACGTTGCAGTCAACCCCAGAATTTTTTGGCTGTTGGTAATTTCTTGGAAAATTTTACGTTCAGTAGTTTGTCATTGCCGGCTTTCTGGCCTATAGGTTAGCGACTTTTCTCCGTAATCTCGTTTACTCTCGTAAGTAACGTGACGACGGTGAGAATCAGCAGTGGTTCGAATCGCGTCGGTAACTTAGGGATATGTGAGCCGGCCGCTCAGAAAGCAATGGCAAACTATTGAGCGTAATCTTGCCAAGAAATTAACAATCAGCTGAAAGATGCTCATGTTGACAGCAATGTCCTGTAAAGGATATGCAAACATTTCTTTTTCAGTTTGTCATTGCTTTCTGGACGACCGGCACTCATACCTTTGTATGGGAAACCAACGCATGGCTGTCTGCTTTCAAATCGCCCGCAGCTGTGTTTCGAACGCGTTATGCGGGATTACGAATTGCGACCGTAACCGTTTCGCCACGGAGCTACGGAGAATGGATATGTTCATAAAACCATACCAGTGTTTGAAATGAATCAGTCATTGAACTGAATATCCTATCTTAATATGTTGGGAATGAGACCACTCCTCAGTCAGTGCAAATAATTAAAGATGTTATGAATGCACATTCTGAGCCAAGGACTGAAGAATTTTTATTTTCGTTCGCTCACTTAGAACTCAAGCGTAGTCCATACACATGCTAATTCTTCTAGTGCACCGCACTGGTTTTTGTGTGTAGATTAGCTTTCCATATTAGCAGTGTTCCTTGCCATTAGACGAACCCACTCCGAATTCTCAGGTACTTGTAATTTAAGTCCCAAAATCAAGGACGAGAAGTCAACATTTTAGTATAACTAACCAGCGTAGGGGGTTGAAACAGCTACCTCGGCATGAACACACCGGATGTTTAAGAAAAAGCGGTCTTATCCATTCCGCCATGCTAACCTTCGCTAAAGAAGTAACAGCAGCCATTTATGTATACAAAGGTAAAACGAAACAATCATTCTAACCTGAGCATTATTTCATAACTAAGACGGAACTGTAGACTACAATCGGTTTTGGTAAAGTGGAGATTGCTGTAATACAATAAACCCAATCTTTATAACACCGTGCATACGTAAATAAAATTACTTGTTAAAGCGCAATCATGGAATGTGTCCTACTGTAATCTGCATAGGGCAGTGTAAAATGTATTACGGATAGATGGCTTAAGAGAGATTGCAGAGAAAGGTTAAGCAATATATACACTTGTAAGTAGGACTGAAGTCCATGAGAGAGAGAGAGAGAGAGAGAGAGAGAGAGAGAGAGAGAGAGAGAGAGAGAGAGAGAGAGAGAGAGAGAGAGAGAGAGAGATGGCATATGACATTCAGAAAGCTATTAATGAAATATTAATATTATATTCATTGTATCATCTTCTTCTTATTATAGTCTATGCCGTGTGGAGTTAGTGATAATATATGTCCACATTCTTCTGTCTCTTGTGCTTCTAGCCATTTCTGATACCGACGCTCCTCTGTGTCATGATGTCAAACTGTCCAGCTTCTTCTCTCTTGGCATCATACTGTCTCTCCGACATTCCTATTCTATTGACATTCCCAAAGAGAGTAGACTTGTCTTCTTCTGATTCGAGTAACAAGTTCTCTTTGTGAGTTAACTTCTTTAACGATATCTTCATTGGTCTTTCTATCTGTCCACTGGGTTCTTATAATTTTTCTTTAAAACCACATCTCCGCGGCTTACACATATTTCCTCATGTGTCCAATTGTGTTGATTCGCTGTCGTACTAATTTCATAGAAGAATATACTATAAACATTCAGACTATATGACAGACAGAACTTCATTATGCATACATAACACAATAATATAACAAAAACGATTAAATTATATACACAGATTAATATATATAAGATGGTGCGTGATGGTGGAAATTATCATACGTTCACATACATCCATTGTGGACGAACATTTACAGAGCGAATTGATCGGATCAGTCGCACACACACACGCACGCACGCACGCACACACACACACACACGCACACGCACGCAGAGAGAGAGAGAGAGAGAGAGACACACACACACACACACATACAGACAAATATATATATATATATATTAGGGACGTTCATTTGAAACCCGTTCCAATGGCTTTATTATAAAAGCATGAAAGAAACATTAACAGGTGTAGAATTAAACAAAGCATTCATTTTGAATGAATTATGCACCATGGGTTGGTCAGAAGAAGTCGCCGTAGGCATTCAGGCAAGCATCCCATTGCTTAGGTAGGCGGCGAATGCCGTCCGCAAAAATGGATTGTGGTTGCTCACTGAACCAAGTGTTTACCGCGTTCATTACGTCTGCATCTGTGTGAAATCGTTGCCCCTTGAGAGCTTTTTTTAGAGGTCCGAACAAATGAAAATCACATGGTGACAAATCAGGACTATAGGCTGGATGTTGCAGAATTTCCCACTTCTTCCTTGCTAATGCTTCCTGCACAATCTTTGCGACATGCGGACGAGCATTATCGTGCAACAAAATCACACCGCGAGAAAGCATGCCTGGTCGTTTATTCTTGATGGCTTTTGCAGCTTGTCTAGTGTTTGCAAGTAGTGGGTAGAGTTGATGTTGACACCAGGTTCTTTAAAGTCGGCCAACAATAGCCCTTCATGGTAAAAAATGCGCTCAGCATAACCTTACCAGCGGAAACCTGTAACTTGAATTTTTTGGCTTTTGGTGATCCAGCATGCTTCCATTGCATGCTCTCTCTTTTGCTGCTCGGCTCAAGGTGGTGACACCATGATTCATCGCCTGCCACTATGCGGAAGAGAAATGCATCACCCTCCACTCTGTAACGCAGCAAGTGGTTCAAACACCATCCCATGAGTTCCTCTTTTTGGTGGTCGGTCAACATCCATGGTACCCACTGTGAACACACCTCCCGATATTGCAGTTTCTTTTGAATTGTCCCAATCGACACATAAAATTCTTTCGCTAGCGAACGTATGCTTCGACAAGGGTTCATCTTTACTGTTGCATCAATTTTGGCGATGGTTTTTTTTTTCTTCTTTCTGTTGCAACAATATGCGCTTGACCCGGCCTCGAAGATCTGTCCTGAACTGACGTCCTTTCCGAAACATTCGTGCCCAGTCTGTCACTGTTGTCTTCGACACACATTTGTTACGCTGCCTGCATTCTTCGATGAATGTCTACTGGTCAACATCCTTCAAATGAAAGAAACTGAATCACCGCTCTTTGAGCTTCTTTGGACGGATTTTGGATCAACCCGCCATTTTCTCAACTGTCAGAAACAGAACCTATGCATCATGGGACGATAAGTACGTGCTCTTTTATTCATTGGTCAGTACTTATCACATGACTATGACATGATCATGTTCAACGTACGCAATTACCCGCGGTGCGGCACGAACTGATTTCAAATGAACTCTCCTACTATAAAATCAATTTGGCGTTTAGTATCTAGATCGTTCCATTTATACCAGGTGTATATTTGTGAGTCTTTGTGTTTATAGAATGTATTTGTTATATAGAGGTCGTGTTGGTTGCACAGCTCTATCGGTCTACTTCCGTTATCATTTCTTTCATTATGTTGGTTTCCAAATGCTCCAAGATGTTTTTTTATGCCCGCTCTGTTGTGTCTTAGTCTTGCATTGAAGTCTCCCATAACTATGATGTTGTCCTGCTTATCTATTTTATTTAGCACGTCATGGATGTCTTCGCAGAAATCCTCGCATTCTTGCACATTGTTGTTTGTATTACATGGTGCGTATATTTGTACATATGTTGTAATTGTTTGTTCTTTTATTCTCACTGTTATGATTCTTTCTGATATATATTTTATGTAAATATTGAGCACAACCCACTACTGGCAACTGACACACCAAATTATCACAACAAGTGTGTCCAGTGTGTGCCGCGTGGTTACACACCCGCTTCACACGCGTGATCCGGGACTGTTTCCGGATCCGGTCAGGGATATGCACTACTGACGAGCTCAAACGAGAGCGAAACTCGAGTATAGTGCTTCCATATTGACGTGGATAGGCCTTAGGTTCATACCAGAATGCGATCAGCGTTGCCAGTAGTGGGTTGTGCTCAATATTTAAATTTCAAATCCCGAAACAACCACATAATCAATATATTTTATTTCTAGTATTCCTCTTGCTAGCCGTGGTTCAATGACTATTCCCACACCGTGTCTTGCCCTTTCTTGCTGTTCCACTCCAGAGTAGACAAACGTATAACTGTGGTGGATCTCTTTGCATCCTTCCCCCTTTATTCTGGTGTCCGCTATTCCCGTCAGTCCAATTTTCCTCTCTTTCATTGTTTCTATAAGTTCTTTTTTCTGTACTATTAAAACCGCAGACGTTCATTGTGTCTATTTTTTGAATCGCTGATCTATCTCGTAGTCCATTAAGGTTGCCGGGTCTATATCCATTAGGGTCAGTCCGTTTATACTTCTTAGTTTTCTACGAGCAGTATGAAGATCTCCTGCCGGCTTGCTAGGCCAGTCGCAGGTTTTGGACACAAATCTGACCATAGGGAGTCCATCCCCTGTAACTAGCCATATCACCGTTAGCCCATGACCTCGCGGTCATGGTTTCCAAGTCTACACCACGTGGTGGGGTTGACTTGTGTAGACTGCGGGTCTTCGGCAGGCTACTAATTTTCACGTTTCACCCCTCCTGGGAGAGACTAGCCGATCCTAACCCTGCTGGCTGCAGGGCTAGGCGCAGTCCACACCTTGTAGATATATACATACACACTCACACTCTAACTCACACTCTCACTCACATTCTCACTCACTCACACTCCGTCTCACCCACTCTCACTCTGAGACTCTCTCTCACACACACGAGGGGGTTTCAAATTAAAACCTTAAAAGTGTGATAGAAATTATAATAGACATGCCATTGTCTTGTAACTTGTCAATATTGTTGTTAAGGATGTCAAGAGTGACATCATGATACTTATATATATATATATATACACACACAGAGAGACTGAAATCCGTATTTATCTCATCTCATCTCATCTTGTTCCTCTTGTACCTTGCGGTGTCGAACTGAAGCATAAACAGCGGGAGAGTGCCCATTTATAGGATTCATGGACTGCGATTCCCTCTGTCTATCGTTTATGTGTTCGGCTCCTCTATTGCTTCCATTTGGTCTGTACATTATTGCTTTTTATGATATACTGTTAGTTGATAACCTAGTTGCATGGCCAAACCATTTCACTTGCTGCTTTCTAATAAAATCTAGCGCTGCTATACCCCAACTTTAGTCCTGATTTCTACATTTCTGATTTTCTCTTTTCTTGATACATTGAGCATTCTTCTCAGGAATCTTATTTCTGCTGTGATTTTTTTTTTTTTTGGGGGGGGGGGGGGAGAGGGGGGGGGGGGGGGGGGGGTGATTGTCCATGTTTAACATTGGTAGCATAGAGTTGGTAGGAAGATTGTGTTGTAGAGTGTTTCTTAGTAACTATTGATACGTGTGTGTTCTTTAGTATTGGTGCTCTGTGTCCAATGAGTTGGTTTGCCTTATTGCATCTATTTTCGATCTCGTCTTCTGATTTGCCATTAGATATTATTATACTTCCTAAGTACTTGAAGCTCTTTACCTTTTTTCAGGGAGTGTTCTTTTAGGTGAAACTGTGTTGTTTTTTTCTTCTTTGGTTATAGTCAATACTTCTGTATTACTTGTATTAATTTTCCTGTTATGTTCCTTACACACTTCGTTTGTCTATTCATGTGGTCTTGTAATTCTGCTTCTGCTATCAGTGCTTGATCGTCAGCAAATAATTATTTCATGATGTAATTTTCCGTTGGTTCTTCTTCTGTGTTCTGTTCGTCATGCTGTGTTCTTGCGGTCTCTTGTTTGGCTGGTTTCTTTACATATGCTGTCTATATAGGTTATGAACAAGAAAAGGACACAACCTTATCGTACTCCGTATCGTATGCTGAAGGGTTCTGAGTGTCCTCCATTTGTTTTCACTATGCATTCACTGTTGTTGTATAAGATTCTACGTATGTTTGTTAGATGTGTACTCACTCCATATTGTTTAAGGATTTCCCACAGCTTGTTTCTATCTACTCTTATCAAATGCCTTTTCTTGGTCGACAAAGGCTAAGTAGAGTGTTTCTTTAAATTCGATAAATTTTTCTATAAGCTGTCTAAGAGCAAAGATGGCATCTGTGCATCCTTTGTTTTTTTGTTTTTTTTAAATCCAAGCTTACGTGTTGTTAGCTGGGATTCTATTGTAGTTCGTAATCTTTTCTCAAGAATTTTGCTAAATATTTTTCAAGTATGGCTTAAAAGGGAATATCTCTGTATTTATGGATATACCAAAAATATCAGTAGTAATTAAATGAGAAGACTTTCGCGCAATTAACCTCATAAACCATGGGACTAAGCTTCTACTCATAATTATAATGGGGGAAAAAAATAAGAAAGAAAATAAAAATGGAAATTGGTGACGGCTTTGTGGATGGAAGGGGCACAACAATGCAATTTATACATTACGAACATTAATAGAAAGATCAATAGAGACACATAAAGACATATATTTGTGCTTCATAAATTATACCTAGGCATTTGATAAAGTAAAACATGATGAACTAATTAAAAGTTTGGAAGATATCAACATTAATGAGAAAGATCTCAGGATAATAAAAAATATTTACTGGAACCAAGTAGCAGCAATTAAAATTGGAAATAAAGAGAGCAGTTATGAACAAATAAAGCTGGGAGTACGACAGAGATGAGTTTTGTCACCGGATCTCTTCTCCCTATACAGCGAAGTAATAATGATAGAGATCAAAGAGATGCCAGTAATACTAATCGGAGGTTATAATTTAAACAATATACGCTATGCAGACCACACAGTATTGGTGGCTGATTATCCAAAAGATCTATAACAATTGTTGGACATTGTAATAACAGAGAGTACAAAGAAAGGACTCTCATTGAATACCAAGAAACAGTAACAATGATGATATTAAAGAAAAATGTGACACCAAAATGTGAAATGGAAATAGCAGGGAAAATTCTTAACTATGTGGACAATGTTAAATACCTAGGGGCATTAATAACATCAGACGGGAGGTGCATAGCATTGATTAAGAACAGTTTAGTTTAGTTTAGTTTAGACGTTGGATCAACATCACGGCACACGGTTTTAACCCATAAATGCTCCGTTTTCCTCCTAACTCAAACCTGAGTCTGGAGAAACTTAGCTCAATGCATGAACTCCGTGGCATCGGCGATGATCCTGAAATACTTTGGGTAGATTTTTAACTCGAAATTGTTTCCTGGGCAGCGCCGTTAGGCTACTCTTTTTCGATTTCCAACTGCCAAGGGATTTTTTACGTGCGCAACAATACACACGGGCGTCCGATCTCACTACCCAGAGACCAGGGAAAATTTTATTACTGATATTACCGGCCTGAACCCGGGACCTCCAGCACTCGAGGCGGACACCATACCTCGAGACCACTCAGCCCCTCTGATTAAGAACTGAATATGGTAAGCAAAGGCTGCATTTCAGAAAATGAAAGTATCTTATGCAGTAGGTCACTATCATTGAATGTAAGAAAGAGAATGCTGAAGTGCTATATAGAACCTAATTTTCTGAACGGCAGTGAATCTTGGAATGTGACTGAACAGCTTAGGAAGAACTTGGAAGCAACGGAGATGTAATCCCTAAGGCGAATGTTGCGAATTCCTTGTGCCACTAGAGTAACTAACAACGATTGCTTGATAGAGGCCAATGAATCTAGAACATTATATATAACAATAAGAAAGAGATAAACAGCTTTCTTTGGTCATATTATGAGAAGAGAGGCATTGGAGAATATCGTGACGACTGGAAAGATGGAGGGGAAAAGATGCAGAGGTCGACCAAGAGAAATGATGAGGGGTAGATTGAGACGGTGGCATGGAGGAATATCAGCAGTAGAGTTGACCCAGAACACCAAAGACCGAGATAAGTGGTGGAAATCGCAAAGAGTATGTCGTAAGTCTATACATGTATTTCTGGCAAATAGTCCGGCAAGAAAATCTGCCCACGGGCTGATAAGGCCAGTTACCTTGGTTGGAATCTGTCTATAAAAGTAGACACAAATGCATGCCGAAGTCTGACACGCTGACCTTTTAGGTACATAAATAGACGTGACGCACACACCTCCTCCCCCTTCCCATGAAAGAGGAACGAAGAATAAGCCAAAGAAGAAAATATTTTCCTTACACTGCCCTTTTCTCCCTTTCTTGCATCAACATCAGAATTTATTCTGATATGCACGTCTGTGTTGCAATTCTTTTCATGGGAGGAAATATGTCTTTTGGTGTCTATCGTTTTTATCGCAGCAAAATACACCACAGTACGTCAATCTTCTGTATTATATCTGTGGCATTGTATCTGTTCTGTACAGTAGCAATGCGCCATTACCTATTTCTTTGTATATTTAAGTATTTGCTAAATCTAACTTGGAGCCCCATGGAATCTTCTATATAGATTTTCTTAAGTTTTAATTCTAAGCATGCATTCCGTTTGTGAATTTAAACAAAGAAGCCTTCACGAATATGTGACACAATATGTTGCCTGGCTTATTGCTCTGTATCTCATCAGGTGCATACTGCAGAATTAGATACCCTATGAAGTGAATTGATGGATCTTTTATTTTGGGCTGAAATACACAACAAACATTGCCATTGTTACTGTTTGTATACACCTGACGCGATGCGGAAAAGTACGTCAGTCAACACATTGTGCAATTTATTGTTCACGGCTTCCTTGTTTACATTCAATGTTAATGTGATTTTGCTATAACTGAAACAGGATCACTACGGAAGTCTGCCCCTGGTCTAGTTTTAGCTTCTACCAATTATTTTTTCTTCTTAATAATTTCGGAATCAATTTCATCATCATGAGCCACGCCGATATGCGTTAGCGGTCATATTTCGCAATCTCGAACGAGCCAACAGAAGCCTTGCAAGAGACCACTGAGAAGCCGAAGAAACCCAACAAAAAACCGAGCCTGAACCGCAAGATAAAACCAGCAGCCGAACCACGACGCCCGAGACATACAAGGGGAAACCAACATCCAACCAGACAGCCGAGGAAAGACAAGATGAGTGCCCTGACGACGGCTTGAAGTGGGATACCGATGGACCAACCTTGGAGGAGTGCATAGAAGCAGAAAAAAAAACGGGCAAGGCAAGAGGGACTCGCGCACGAGGAATACATAAGGAGACAGGAAGGAAAAGGAAAGAAGATGCCCATGAAACTCAGGGGGAAACCGATATACCCGAAGATATTCTATTACTATGAGGCCAAACTCGAGTACTATATAGATGACGTCCCACGGCCGACCACAGAGGAATCAATAGAAAAACAGCAAATACTCAAACGCGAAAGTGAAAAAAAGGCGTAAAGAGGAAAATCGCATTGAAAAGATACTACAGGCAATACACAAAAAAGGAGGCAAAAATACTAAATAAAAAGTCCTTATAAGGACTACAACCAGTCAAGCCAGACGAGCCAGGAGCCTACACCAACAAAGAAAACCACAAGAGGAGACGGGCACAAAGGATAGCCGCCGACCAACCCCGCTCCCAGCTGACGTCACAGACACAAACGCTTATGTAACCGGTCCTAGGGAGGACTCACTCGTAAGAGCGCACAAAACAAGAAACAAGGCTAAAAATCCACAAAAACCACGGCTCTCAACAAAAACCACCGCCGAGGAAGCAGGTTAGACGAGACCGAATTTGGAATTTTTTTGTTTTTCGAAAATCTGAATTTGAGTTGGAATCACCAGTTGTGGATCAGTTCAGTGTTCTTGTCTCGACCATGCCGCTTGGCCAAGCCATCTAGATATTTACTTTTCTGCCTTCCCCGTGTTTTTTCCCCCTCAATCTTACCAGTTATCACCAAGTTCTCTAGTTTATGTCTTCTCATAACGTGCCCAAACAATTTTGACTATTTACGTCTAATTTCTCTAATCAGTTTACAGTTTCATTTTCTTCACGTAGGACTTGCTCATTGGATTTTCTCTCTGTCCTTGGTATAACTTTGCATTTTCCTCACCAGCCACATTTCCACTGCTAATAGATGTTTTTCAGCTCAATCAATCAATACGCAGTCTTTCACGTGCGTAGGCAGCTAGGTAGGGCTAGATGACTAATTCCCAAGCTTTGCGTCACTTTTCTATACGGAAGTAAATGAATGGATCTTGGGTAATCCTGTTGATACTCTGTGTTCAGTACATTATGTAGGGTAGCCAGTAGATGATTACAGTTGATTCAACCAAGCCTTGCGTCCCTCTACTACAAATTAGTGTCTGTAACTATATAACATAAGTGTGTGTCGTTTTCACATAAATGTTGACGTGCCTTTTGTCGTTTTTTCAATCGCAGTACAACCAAAGTCGTGCCTGCAAAACAAGAGTTGTGCACATATACTTTCTCTTTGAGATTTTTCTCGTTGCGAATTTGGGTTTCATTGTGCGTGAAAAAAGCCATAATTGCCCCTTTCATGAAAACATTCTAAAGTTGTGTGCAGTTGCGCTTTGAATCCATATTTAGACGCTTTCTAATTACGTCTCGATACAGTTCATGATGCACTGAGAAAAGTGAGAATCCGGCCAGATGTAGACAGGTTAATATCTAATTGGTATGGGGCAAATAGTTGTTAGTTGCATATCCTTTACAGGACGTCGTAGTCTTCTCCATCATTTCTTGCTGTTTGTGATTTCTTCGCAGGTTTCTGGTCAGCAGTTTGCAATTGTTTTCTGAACGACCGGCACTCATACCATTTTATACAAACTAATGCAAGGTGGTCTGCTACCAAATCGCGCGCAGCTGTAATTGAAACGCTTTATGCGGGATTACGAATTGCGTTTTTAACCCCTTCGCCTTAGAGTATGCTTGTGAGAAATACCAAGAATCATGTTCCATAATATCAATTAGATGATATAAAGGCAATGGGAATAAAAGAAACCTAGTTGATTGAAAGGCTACGGCATTGCCTCATTATGTAGTACGATTCTGACGTATTCAGTCTGTAATTGTTAATTGTTCCTTTGGGTAAAATTTACACTACAATTTAATCATATATTTTTTTTTTAAATTACTAAACAGATGTACAGGTTCATCTACACACAAATGGCAAAGATTTGTGAGTTATTCATCTTGAATTATGCCATGTTTCGTTCTCAATAGATAAAGAGTGTAGTGTGTAGGCATTTCATGGAAGTGAACTATTAATTATTTTATTTGATTGCGACTGAACAGGATACTAATTTCTAACATAAATAAGAAGAGATTGTCACTGATGACAAGGATTAAGCCTCACATAGACAGGCAGAAATTGCAATCAATGACGCGGATGAAGACAATACAATTGGATAGTCAGAGATTGTCACTCATGACACAAGGGACAGCACAATGAAAGGAATTGTTAATTCTTCTTTTGAATGACATTCATACCACCTTAATTAGGTACACACACAATACAAAACGTATGCGCAGGCACACCTAAACACAACTAGTATGGTTTTATGATTGGTTAAACTTGAGTCATGCCATGTTTGGTTCTTGATAGATGACGCGAGTAGATTCACGGAGGTGAAGAATTCAGTATTCCGAAGGGCACCAACCACATTTGCTTTATTATGCACCACCAATGATGTACAGACCAGATGGAAGCAGAGGAAGAGGCCGACCACGTAAACGATGGACGCAGGGAATAACAAAGTCCACGGCAATAGCGATACATGAAGCCCATAAGCGGGCACTCTGCCGCTGATTATACTTCACATTGATACCACAAGGTACAAGAGGAACATGATGAGATGAGATGCACCACCAAGGGGTACAGATCCAGCCAGTATGTCCACCTGCTTGTTTCAGACACACCAGCATGCTACTCACACGTGACATACACTACCGTTAACTAAATATACTGGGATAATAATGAACTGGAAAACTGGTTTTATTACTCACATATGATATACACTGCAGTGAAATAAATTTACTGGGATAAAGAATGAACTGAAGTACAAGCTTTATACCGCCGTTGTCAGTGGTTGTATGTGGATATGTGTCTACATGTGTGATTGATTATTGTGCTCACATGTGTGATTATGCTCACATGCATGATTGTGATGGATTATGCCACCAGATGTGATTGTGATGGACTGTATAATTGTGATGAAGATTGTAATGGATTGTATAATTGTGATGAAGATTATGATGGATTCTATAATTGTGATGCAGATTGTGAAGGATTGTGTGGTTGGGCGAGATTGCGCCTACACGTGTGTTTGTAGTGGGCACATTAGCAGAGTTGATAGAGCTGCGCTGATAATGTCATGAGCACAGTTGAACGAGGGTTCAATGCCTGAGCTCATCACCTGCTAAGTGAGGAAAAGATTGGCCACCTATTTCTCCAGGCATTTAGGCCTACAAAATGTGATAGCGCTATGACATCATGGCCTCACAGCAGGAAACTGCTTCCAGACACTGCATGATGCATGTTTTCATCTGTGCTTGTGTTGATGTGTGTTCACCTGCATGGTTGTGTCCTCATCTGTGCTTGTGTTGATACATGTTCCCCTGTATGGTTGTGTCCACATGTGGCTGTGATGATGTGTGTTCACCTGCATGACTGTGTCCTCATCTGGGCTTGTGTTGATACGTGTTCACCTGCATGGTTGTGTCCTCTATGTGGCTGTGGTGATGTGTGTTCCCCTGTATCGTTGTGTTCACATATGTGGCTGTGGTGATGTGTGTTTTACCTGTTTGGTTGTGTTCACATATGTGGCTGTGGTGATGTGTGTTTTACCTGTATGGTTGTGTTCACATATGTGGCTGTGGTAATGTGTGTTTTACCTGTATGGTTGTGTCCACATATGTGGCTGTGGTGATGTGTGTTGTGTTTTACCTGTATGGTTGTGTCCACATATGTGGCTGTGGTGATGTGTGTTTTACCTGTATGGTTGTGTCCACATATGTGGCTGTGGTGATGTGTGTTTTACCTGTATGGTTGTGTTCACATATGTGGCTGTGGTGATGTGTGTTTTACCTGTATAGTTGTGTTCACATATGTGGCTGTGGTAATGTGTGTTTTACCTGTATGGTCTGTATGGTTGTGTCCACATATGTGGCTGTGGTAATGTGTGTTTTACCTGTATGGTTGTCTCCACATATGTGGCTGTGGTGATGTGTGTTGTGTTTTACCTGTATGGTTGTGTCCACATATGTGGCTGTGGTAATGTGTGTTTTACCTGTATGGTTGTCTCCACATATGTGGCTGTGGTGATGTGTGTTTTACCTGTATGGTTGTGTCCTCTATGTGGCTGTGGTGATGTGTGTTCTCCTGTATGGTTGTGTCCACATATGTGGCTGTGGTGATGTGTGTTTTACCTGTATGGTTGTGTTCACATATGTGGCTGTGGTAATGTGTGTTTTACCTGTATAGTTGTGTTCACATATGTGGCTGTGGTAATGTGTGTTTTACCTGTATGGTCTGTATGGTTGTGTCCACATATGTGGCTGTGGTAATGTGTGTTTTACCTGTATGGTTGTGTCCACATATGTGGCTGTGATGTGTGTTTTACCTGTATGGTTGTGTCCACATATGTGGCTGTGGTGATGTGTGTTTTACCTGTATGGTTGTGTCCACATATGTGGCTGTGATGTGTGTTTTACCTGTATGGTTGTGTCCACATATGTGGCTGTGGTGATGTGTGTTTTACCTGTATGGTTGTGTCCACATATGTGGCTGTGATGTGTGTTTTACCTGTATGGTTGTGTCCACATATGTGGCTGTGATGTGTGTTTTACCTGTATGGTTGTGTCCACATATGTGGCTGTGGTGATGTGTGTTTTACCTGTATGGTTGTGTCCACATATGTGGCTGTGGTGATGTGTGTTTTACCTGTATGGTTGTGTCCACATATGTGGCTGTGATGTGTGTTTTACCTGTATGGTTGTGTCCACATATGTGGCTGTGATGTGTGTTTTACCTGTATGGTTGTGTCCACATATGTGGCTGTGATGATATATGTTTTACCTGTATGGTTGTCTCCACATATGTGGCTGTGATGTGTGTTCACCTGCATGATTGTCTCCACATATGTGGTAGTGACATGTGTATTTATATTGTATTATTTATTATATATATATTGTATTATAATGACAATTTATATTGTCCATATATGTGGTTTTGTCATGTGTTCACGTGTGTGATGTGCAGTATGTTTCCAAATAATTGACAATGTTCGTGTTTATTACCCACATGTGTGGTTGTGTTGGTGTATGCACACATGTACGGCTGTGCACAATCAGCATGCATGAGTCAATGTGTGTGTATGTGTCAGCTGCATCAAAAGCTAGTAATAAATGAATCTGAACATTCACTTTTAATATCTCTAAAGCAATCTTGTTGAAAAACATTTCATGTGAAAAATACTGACCCTGTTGAAATGAATATTAAGAAACCGCAGCAACACAGAGGGAAGAAATGCTTATATGATGGTCGTGCGTTCACATCCCCTTTGAGGCAGATTTTAAAAAATGGGCTTGGTCTCCCAGGTCCACCTTGTCTAAAATGGCTATCTGGGAATTATCATCATTTTTTTTCATGACATCATTCCAACTCGACGCACTTTCGAGAACAGATTGCAATCTCACAGTGCAGAGGATGCCTCGTGTTAAAATTGTCATGAAGAGACACGCAAGGTATGCAGCCGGTAAGAAGAAGGCAGGGGTGAGGAAGGCTGCTGCGACTGCTGAACACGTGCCTACACACAGCAGTCCTACTCCTACCCAGCTGAAGCCACTCCTGTTGCTGAACAGACGCCAAAGATTACATTGATTACAACTGAAGCCAGCAGCAGTGGAGAAGTCCACAACAACACTATCAAGATGTAATCAAGCAGCTCACCAAAGACCTCCACATCAGAGGAAATCATAACAGAGGACTTCGCTGGCAAAATCCTGCTGAAAAAAACCAGCATTGGGGAGGCCAAACTGTCGGTGATACCAAAAGACAAGATACAGAGTCTGTTGGAAAATGAGCTGAAATGACACAGCGTCACCCAGCTGCGCAAGACACCTGATGGAGTAGTGGTCACCATCAATAAGAACACCAAGACCACCGCACTAATGCAGAAGATGTCACAACAAGAGAAAGCCAATGTCAAGCTCCCCCATGGCATCACAGCAGAAGCCACCCAACACCGCACAATGAAAAGATGGGCGATCAAACGAGTCAAGACCCATCTCACCAACGACCAGATCAGGGGGATGCTGTTGAGAGAGAATTCAACACTCAAGATTACCAGTGCTGAGAGGATTCGGCAAGAATAACATCCCCTCCACAGTCGTCATCATAACATCTGAGGACCGATTTATCCCTCAACTCATTAGATGGGACAGGAAAGATCAAGCTCCGGAGCACTACATACCGAGAGTTTTGGCACACCCGTGCCACCTGCAAAAGTGAGGTGGAGGTATGCAGATACTGCTCTTAACCCCATTCATACAGTCAATGCCAGCAAGCAAAGATCGACAAGGACTTCAGGAGGCCTAACCCTAAGAGAAAGTGCACCAACTGCCTCGGCAACCACGGTGCCAGGTACCTCAGCTGCCCCTGCCATGAAGGCAGCAAATAAGCAATGAAGATCGCCATCAAAACTAATCTGCCGTATAAAGAGGCTAGGAGGCAGTACAAGGTGACCAACCGACTTACAAAAAGTGACAAAGCGCAACAGGAAGGCCAACTGAAGGACCTGAAATCAACAGCATGGAGGAAGAAAGAGACAAGACGCAAGAGACAGATAACAGTCGTTCAGCGCATCCTGGATGAACTGAAGCAAGATCAGCAGAAAATTTAGCAGAATATTGCTCGAATGGCTGCTATAAAGGTTGAGACAGAAGAAAATCTATCAAAAATACAAGAAGAGAGAGAAAAGACAGGAGACATTCTTAAATAGATCCAAGAAGAAAGAGAACAAATAGAACTGCTCAAGTCAAAGATCGAAACATCTCAACCAGAAAGCACAAAGTCCCAGACAGAAGAAGAAGCAATAGAAGAATAAATAGAAGAGGAAGAAGAGGACAACAGTTACCCAGACCAAGTGTGTAGGGAGGTCATGAATCGGTATCACTCTCCACCAAGATTGAACTATCGAGCCGTCCATAACACATGAAATCAAAGAAGACCGGGAAGATTCGAAGACAAACCAAGATGGGGAAATAGGTGGAACACCAGGAGAGACGACAACTGGTATAGCTCCCTGAAGGAAACAACACCATATGACAGGGTGGGTAGACAATTACACCAGGCATTAACAAGTGTGTGACTCTGTCCAGACATGTAACACCAAAAGGATGAAACGAACACAATTGCAGCCATTCAAACTATTTCAAGGAATCAGATATACGCATCTAAATTTACAAAAGATGAAGTACTGGACACACTATACGGGCCCCAACTACAACAAAATCGATAGTCAATGGTTGAACGCGGTCATCCATCTCAAGAGCTAAATCTGAATCTGAATTCTTCATATTTACTAAGAGAATTTATAAAACAAAAATTTGTAACAATTTCCAGCCATATGTTAACTTGGTTTCAGCGAGGTCATTGGTGCTTGCTTTGTTGAATCAACTCACTTTTCTGAAATGATAGGGGAAACAATGGATGAAATCAAGAATGATACCTTGGTTATAGCTATAGTCAAACACTGAAGGCAGATGTTTACAGCCGCACTTGCATACTGTGAAGATAATCTGTTGACATTGTGTAGATGTCCTGCTTGTTAATATTGTCAACCATTGTGTAAAAAGCCTGCTTGTAACTGAAGTTAAATATTGAGTAGATAATTTGCAACTGTAGTCAAAGATTGAGTAGTTAGTTTGCAGCTCTAGTACAATATTGAATAGATAGTTTGTAATAGTTGTCAAAGATTGAGTAGATAGTTTGCAAACTATAGTCAAAGATTGTGTAGCTGCAACAATAGTCACAAATTGTGAAGACAAACTTTTTTATCTCTAGTCAAACAAACATTGTGTAGATAGATTGTGTCTAGGTATATTAGTAAAATTTTCAAAATTATTTTTAAATTATAAGATCTGCATTATTGGATAAATTTTTAAAAGTGAAATCCAACAGTGCCTGCATAAATTGCCTATATTATTTCAAAGTAGTGATATTACTTTTTTAATAAAATACTTTTTTGTTGTTGTTTTGCATATCATTGTGTACAAGACATCACTGTCAACACCAACATTTTACTGCTGCTGTTGATGAATTGGCAAGTTTACGTTCAGTAGTTTGCCATTGCTTTCTGAATAACCGGCTCCCATATCAACTCCCAGCGCAACGCGGTCTGGTGCCAAATCGGTTGCAGCTCTGTTTTGAACGTGGGTAAGTGGGCTTACGAATCACATCTGTACTCCCTTCACCACGCACACCAGCAATGGAAAACTAGCAAGCAGGCAAAATTAATTAAATAGAAAGGGACATTTCTAAATTTTCAATTTGTAAATTGCTATGTTTTCCAGTAAAATAATTTCCATCTTTGAAATATACCAATAAGTAGATGCTTTGAAACCGACATTATCAGTATATCATTATTCATATGAATCTGGAACTATTTCTTTCCTGGCATTATGCGATCTGACCTCATTGAGGAAAGGAAACTTCCCTTAAATTATGCACTCATATGTTTATATTTAAACACAACTATGTGGGATATTGTAACTTGATTATTTGTATTCTATCTGACAATTTGAGACCCTAGAAATTTTGAGCTTTCAAACTAAAATGCTGAATTTAATCAATTTGGCTGAATACTCCATTTGAATTGAGCTGAGTCAAGAAATGACATCACAGCACTCTGGAATTTCCCATACATGCTCCGTCATCTTCAACAGTCAGTGGAGAGTCCCAAAACTAATAGTACCAGTTGCAATCTGATTATATCTATCCGTCTGGCCTATCCTCAGAGAACTGAGTGTCAGCCAGATCCTCTCGTCACACTTTGCTGCACTATTCTCTCCAGGCAATGATGCTGCATCTGTTTTTCCACTCTATCCCATAGGGTCCTGACCACATCTGCCTTATCATGCACCAATACCCCACACAGAGGTCCACATCCAGCCATTTTGTCCATCTGCTTACGATGATCCTAAATCAGGTCATGGAGTACGGAGTGTATAGAGTTCTAAGCTTCACGCAATTCAGCGTGAAGATGGACTCAATTCAAAGATTCTCACTTTGCAGGAGAAGAGCAAGGGTGTCGCAAGCGAAGGGACAGCATCTCCTCCAAGCGAGCAGTCAGAGTTGGGGCTTGAGCCACGGTCAGGTGCGGACCTGGCTCTCGTTTCAAATAGCGATGGCCCCACAATGTGCCGCTATATTGTTAATAGATTTTATAGCAGTGTTAGACTCTAGGTATTGTGTAAGATTGACTGACGTGTTGTATAAATGATAATGTGAACTGTATAATACTTCAATATAAGACTGAAAACATCACCAGTGTTTTGTTCTTGAGGAAATGTCGAGTTGTGTTCTAAATAGGTAATCTGTGAAGAGTGGAAGAGTTTAACCATAGCCAAATATGATAATAGAGATGTGTCAGAGCCTAGCTGCCTAGCAGATCCTGACAGATGGCAACAGTGAAAAGATCACAGCATTGCCAGACAGAAACGCACTGGCACAGAAGTGCGATCGCACAGTCAGAAAGACATAACACTTGTGCCACAGCAAAACTTCAAGTACTTGTAGCGCTGTTGGAATATGAGCTAGATGTGTCATAGGCAGGACAAATGCTCTGTGTGCCCACCAGTTTCATCTAGGTGATGATCTCGTCCATGAAGTATAAGAATCATCCGTATTAATCCAAGTATTGTCTATGCTTATATATCGTCCAGTGACAATTAATACTTATCATCCATGGGGATATTAACGTTTATTCACCCATAGCACTGCTCATGTCCCAACACACCAGCATGCAACTGTTGTTCCCAATCTTAGATATTAACATGTATGCATGCCACTCTGAATAAAGCAGTGCTATGCGAGTCAATTTATTGTTTCAAAGATGCTAACTTTCAATAAATAATTACATGCTCGATACAATGACTGTAATGAATATAGTAACCTTACTAATAGTAACATTTATTGTTAGAAAGATGCTAATTTTCAATAAATAATTACATACACACTCAACAATGGGTGTAATAGCCTTGCTAATGGTAAAATTTATTGCTTGAAAGATATTAACTTTCAATAAATAATTACATGCTTGCTACAATAACTGTAATGAAGACTTACTAATGCCACTAATGGTAACATTTATTGCTTGAAAGATAACTTCTAATAAATAATTAAACACTAACTGCAGAGACAGTAAAGAAAATAGTGTTACCTTTCTTTTCTTTTCTTTTTTTTTTTTTTTACTAATAGTAACATGAATCAGCTATTCAAATATTTTTACTAAAATACTGTGCAAGTTGCCAAACCACAGAATTGTAATTTTTGAGAGGAAACCAGTGCCAGTGACAAGCAAATCAACTACACAGGATGTTTAAGAAAAAATTAATTATTGTGCGCATAAACTATAGTTGCACAATTTTTCCCTGGTGTAAAAAGACAATTAATGTTTTCTACACCATGTGACTATATATTAAAGAAGAGATTAGCGAAGACATCAAACTACTGAGGAATGTGAAAGCTGCTGGTCCATGTGGCATCTCAGCAGAGGCCATTAAAGCTAACATAAACATCTCAACGGAATTACTGCAGATTATTTAGCAGAATCTGGGAAACTGAAGAAATATCAGCAGACATGAGAGAAGGATATCTGGTGAAACTGCCTAAGAAAGAAGACTTATAGGAGTGTGACAATTATATAATAATAATGCTACTATCAGTTCCTGGGAAGAATTCAAGCAGAATCATTCTGGAGAGATTACGAGATGCCACTGAAACAACTAAGGGATGAACAGGCTGGCTTCAGAACAAATCGATCCTGCACCGATCAGATAGTTATACTGCAAATAATAACAGAACAAAGAATCGAACAGAATTCACCACTTTATATTGGATTTGTGGACGACAAAATATCCGTTGATAGCATTGACAGGGAATCTCTTCGGAAATTATTGAATAGCACAGAAAATCATTAACTTGGTAAATGCAACATATTGTGACATAAAGAGCAGCGTTCTCCATGAGAAGCAACTAACAATGGCATTTGAGATAAGAAGAGGAATGAGGCAGGGTTACCTTTTGTCACCCCTGCAATTCTTACTGATTATAGGCGGATTATGACGACAAGAAGCACTGCCAGAAATGGAATTCAATGGACTTCCCTGACAAACCAGCTTGATGGTCTGGACTTTACTGATGACATTGCCCTCCTGTCTCACATATGAAATCAGATGCAGGATAAACTAGCAACACTAGATGGGAGGTCACAACAACTAGGTTTAACAATTCTTAGAGAAAAAACACAAATAATGAGAATAAATCAAGCAAATGATAACCCGATCTCCCTTGGGAAACCTCATTTCAAGAAACATAATCATACGTTTGTTTAGGTAGCAATGTAGACAAAGAGGGTGGAACACATAAATATATCAGAATAAGAATAATGAAGGCTAGAGGAGCTTTTACAACACTAGGACATTTGTGGACATCAACAGAAATTAAACTTTGCAGGAAACTCAGAATATTCAATGCTAACATTAAATCATTACTGCTGTATGTATCAGAACATGGAGTGACAACAAATTACAATTACACATGAACTACAAACATTCACTAATTAGTACCCGCGCAAAATAGAAATAATAAGATGCTATGACAAAATAACCAATGTAGAGCTCATGGAGAGAACTAGAAAAATACTAATGAACCAAGACGAAAGAAAAGACAGTAGCACTAAATAGGCCATACATTGAGAGCACCTGAGAATATATAGCTAGAAATGGCTTAGAGTGGAACCCACAGAGCACAATAAATAGCGGAAGAACTAAAGACTCCAAGAGAAGAGAAGTAGAAACAGAATTGTTCAATTTTGGAAGGACATGGACACAGCTACATGGGATAGGGGGATTGGAATGAGTTGGTTGAGGGTTTATGTCCCATAGAGGGAGAGCAAAAAGAAAGAAGACACCACATGACAACTTTAGTTTGTCTATAAATACACTGTCTACAAATAAACTAAAAACATTCAACTTACTTTAAAGATTAAGTAAAACCGCAGAAAACAACACACATGGATTGAAACAACATATGGCTCCAGCAATATAATTACCCGCTGTTTGAAAACCTAAATGTAGATTCACCAATTGCTATCTGTATTTCTTGTAATTGAAAAGCAAGTAATGCCTGATCAAGAAAGGCCAACTATTCTTGTTCTCAAGTTTTAGTTTAGATGTTCTCCATTGTTTCCCATAAATCAGTAAACAGGCAAGGTTAATCTTAATGGAAATTGAAATGACTACCTTCAATTATCTTTTCTAGTTTGTTAATTTTCATTGTTAAATGTATATATATATATATATATATATATATATATATATATATATATATATATATTATATATATATATATATATATATATATATATATATATATATATATATATATATATATATATATATATATATATATATAAGTAAAGTAAAATTCCTTTTTACACATCTTAAGGTGCAATTGAGCACCTAGTGCTAGACTCATATTTTTAAGGACCAACTGACATTTAGTGGGTGATGTCAGTATCACACCGATTGCCTTTACTTCCCAAGACATTGTCTGGTACACATTTTAGACTGGGTTGACTTGGGTATCCAGGTCAATTAAAAAAATATGTGCACATAACTAGATTCAATATTCTGATTCTACACTGCTGAGGCAGTGCTGAGGGTCGAGACAGAAACACGGAGCTGATCCACGACTGGTGATCGAGTGAGATGGCAAAACATGACCGCCCACGCTTACCGGCATGGCACATGATGGATAGATGGACACTGCTGAGTGTGTCTGTGAAGGTGACTCATACACTAATGCACAATTGCTAGGGACATTTCACAATAAAAAGCACATGATCTTACCTTGGGTAATATATGTAATCCGGAAGCCACGATAGCTGAAAAACGCGTCTGACTTGAAATTAATATACACAGTGTTCCCTGATGAGGTGATATTTGCAGGTATAGTTTTGCCACAGAAATTACCCAGCAGTTGAGCAGATTCACTAATGCCATCATGAATTCTCACATAGTCATAACTGCATTGGAGTGAGGTCTCTAAAGCAAAATCAGCAAAGCTGCAAAAAGAAGTAAATGAATGAATCGTTCGTTAGTCACGGTTCCAACTTTATGGGAAAGGGTCACCCTATAGAAACAGCTTGAGGTATTACAGGTGTGGCACTATCATAGAATGCAAACAATAAGCTGGCAATGTCCTGGAAATTTATTAGAAAATTACTAAGAATAATAAAATTGAAAAAACTATAATGTTTTGGACATGACTGACAGTATAAATGTCCATTAGAGAGTCAAAGAAAACAAAACCCTTAGAAAGCAAAGATAGGGTAAATGAAGAAACACATTTGTTGCATAGGTATGCAGAAACCTGTCACTGAAGACATATTTAGCACTGAAGAGAGCAACAGAGGCCAGACACGACTTACAAAGTTTCATAGCAAGACCAAGGTCTGAGTACTGATGTGTCTTAGCATCTGTGATACAAATTGCACATGCAGGGTCATTTGGTCAGCATCATGCCAGACGCCATGACTTCATCAGAGAAGTGTTTGGTACCCATGTTCATGAAGTGGGGTGACCCAAGATCTGTAGCAGTGAGAAGCAAATAATCCATACAATACTGGGGATTCAATGCTGGACCAGTGAATTGGTAAATCGCTGATCTGATCACTATGCTACAATGGCTCAAATCAGTACATTAAATGTTGCACTACACTTGTTTAACTCTGTGCTCTAACCATTACATTATATTACAACAGTTTAACTCAGTACAATAATCACTACACTACAATGTATTAGTGCACTAACCTGTACACTACAAAGGTTCAACTGTACAATAATCACTTCTTTACAATGGACCAACTCAGTGCACTAATCACCACACTACAATGGATCAACTATGTACACTAACCTACACTACAATGCATCAACTCCGTACACTAACCTACACTACAATGGATCAACTCTGTACACTAACCTACACTACAATGCATCAACTCCGTACACTAACCTACACTACAATGGATCAACTCTGTACACTAACCTGTACTACAATGGATCAACTCTGTACAATAATCACCACACTACAATGGATTAACTTTGCACACTAATCACCACACTACAATGGATCAACTCTCTGTGCTCTAATCTACACTACAATGGATCAACTCTGTACACTAACCTACACTACAATGGATCACCTCTGTACACTACAATGGTTCAACTGTACACTAACCTACACTACAATGGATCAACTCTGTACACTAACCTACACTACAATGGATCAATTCTGTACACTAACCTACACTACAAAGGATCAACTCAGTACACTAATCACCACACTACAATGGATAAAATGTGCACACTAACCTAAATTCGCTTAAAAGTCAACAGGGTCAACTTCATTGCACCGGGTTTTTATCCCATATGGCTTAGCCTCTTTCCACAGTGCAGAAAGTGTCACACAAAGCACAAACTCCGTAGCTCCAGCAACAACCCTCAGGAGTCTATAAAAAATTCACTCGTGAACTGAAAGACGCGGCCCGGAATCGAACCCACAACCTTCGGAGACAGAGTCAAATGGCTTGACCATTTCGCCACGGAGACTCCCCTAAACTAACCTACACTACAATGGATCAACTAACCTACATTACAATGGATTAACTCTGTACACTTGTGACGAAACGGCTGCAGATCGGCAGATCTCTGCATAATAGCCTTTTGAAGGGAGTGCGATGCGTTGGTCTCCCTTGAATTTATGTCAATTAATAGGGGATTTCCCTAGTAAAGTAGTGCGGGGCGGAGCTATACTAGTTATTTATAGATAAATCTAGAATGTTCCCCAAGTGCGTACGTGGTCGAGATCTCTAGGTTCACGAGTGCTTCATGCAGCACGGGTTAAGGAGAACTTATCGTGACTCTGGTTTTCTCCATGAATCAAGGAATTCACGCGGCCTGTGTAGGCAGGTTGAAGGCGCACTGAGTTAGTCCGTGGTCAGTCGCCAACCAGACCTCAGCGTAAGACAGATCACAGCCAACGGGCTGCTGTAATTTTGATGTCAATATTCGCGGCCAGAGCGGACATCTGCAGTCAAGTTTGTGATTGTTCAATCACAGGTTAGTTGAATACTTATTCTATTATTTAACTGTTGTCTTTATGCCGTGCCGACCTCCCCGAACGAATTAATTGCCGTCGGAAACTGAGTTGTCGCGTAGCGTTACAAGTTACAGCTGGCTGTCCTGCATATTTAAGTAGCCTCTATCGATCAGCGACGTAATGTGTTACCTGACGGAACAAGCCGTATTCCACAGCGAGTGGTGTGTAAATAAAATAGGCCGAACGATGTGCTTTACAAAGTGTGTAGCAATTACTTGTTTGGTTTATTAAGTACGCAGGCAAGGCGAAAGTTTGTCAGTCATTACATCAACATGCTAAACGCTGTAAATAATGATAAGGTAGAGCTTATTATTAGAGATGTGTAATGTGCTTCGTGACATTAGAATTGTAACTTATTTGTTCTATAAGTGGTGGTGATTTTTCGAGGAATCAAGGTGAGAGCGGCCGTGGTGTATTTGCTGTGTGAAGATAGCAGTGTTATTCCGCGTAAGCAGAATGGTGTTACATCGGTAGGATAAGAGTTGATAGGAAGTATTTATGATACTATTGTTACTGCTTGTTTGCAATGTCCGTCCGTGATAATGACCGTGCGTGTTCTATCTTACGTTTGTCTAGGTAGCCGACTGGGAGGTAGGTCGGTACGCCCAACCCGTTAGGTTACAGGTCCGACCCAAAGCGATCGTGCATATCCGATGTTTGAACATACCCGATCGAGGGTGATGCGGCACTCCGTAATTCGAGGCCGTGGTGTCTAGATAGATCGTGGTTTGAACCTAACCGTTTCTGTCTCTAATATTCTACTCTTCTGCAACCCTGACTCGGTTCATGGAGTACTTGGAGTACTGCCGTGAAGTAGTAGTATATGAGGGGAATAATCCCCCCCCCCCCAAAGGTGGAGCCAGAGTTTGGTAGTGGAGAGTCTGGAGGCTTGCTACATTGGATGACGTGACTTAAGTCGTCACGGGACAAGGTACACGGGACCCACAGTAGCTGTGGGAAAGTGTAATGGTGGATGGCCACTACAGCTGTGCTCGACCGGCACAGGTATGACTGACCTGGAAGATAGTCAGTGAATAAAAGGGCAACTCAGGATCTGGGGCAGGGATCCCAGAACTGACACTATGGCTGTGATATGAGTTTGTTATTTAAGTGTAACAATTCATGAGTTTTCCTTGGTTAATGCTATAGTAATGAATTATCAGGAGTATAATTCATTATGGTCATATAGTTAGTACTGTGTGTAATTGATCAGTCCATGGGTTAAGGGATTGATGAATTGATGAGTCTGTCAGGAAGGATATGTCCGGCTGGACACCTTCTCGCTAAAGAAATCACTACACTGAAAGGGAAGTAGGTGTATATGTTGATTGATGATGGAAGGTGAAACCGGATTGGACTGGCACCAGGCAAAGGATGCTTGACAGAGTCATACAGTCGACTCTGGTGCTAGGGGTTATTTATAGCCCAGAAGTGTTACTTGACTGAACAGGTGTGCTATTGCTTTTTCTACCATCATTATGCCTATATATTATAGTGACTTAGTAGATCTATGATGTGATGATTTCATACTCATGTTGGTTGACATGAGGAATGTCTGAGAGGCAGGTGACATGGTGGAGATGCTGTTAGTCTTTGTTGTAGTTGAGTACCCACACCAACCTCTCCGTGTTTCAGGATCTGTTATTGCTATACTGAAGAAGATTCAAGAGCTTCACCATGAGCTCTAAGGGCCCACTCATTCCAGTGCCTATCAAGAAGTTGATTGAGGCCATACTGGGAGTGGTCTTCTGATTCTGCGAGATCAATGTTGGAAGGAGCTGAGTGCGGAAGATGTCGGTAGGTCTAGGTTAGGACCTCCGCCAAGAGTCCGACGAGTGTCATACGATCCCGAGAGGATCCAACACTGAAACGTCTGGTGATTCTAGCCAGTGAAGCACTGGTGACATTCAAACTCAGTGTAAACCTTGGTGATTGCAAGGTTATGAACTTTCAAGTTGAGCAAAGTGATCATTGTTACCGGTCATCATGGACTCTGTTATGCTTCAGGCCCGGCTGGGTTGTCATGGGACACCGTGTATCATTTATGCTTGAATAGTGTTTCTACATTGGTTTACCTTTTTGAAGCCAACAGGTGGTCCAGTGACCTAAGATATTGATCATATAAGTGGTGGAAACACCAGAGGGACATGTTTGTGAAGGTAGGGAGCTACCTCATTCCAACGTGGTGAACTGTTGACATGTTTGTTAAGGTAGGGAGCTACCTCATGCCAACGTGGTGAACTGTTGACAGTGTATGTTAGGTTGTGATTGATACCCTTCGATCAGGGTACTTACATGAGACTGTGTGAAGATCTATTGATCCAAGGACATGGAAATAAGGTGAAGTGTTTAGTCACCTGATAGACTTTGCCAGTGACATTTTGTGTTCATGTGGAGCATTTGTAGGTGACATAGCAGTGTGTGGGTCACTTATGAGTTAGAAGAGTGACCAGGCTCTTGTGTATTTTGATACGGTGCTACATGTACTTTTTCTGCAAGTGGGAGACCGCTAATGTTCTAGGGTTGGCCCAGACTTCATCAGGAGTGTGACGAGTGAAATAGTACGACAGCAAGGAAGGATCCTTGTTCATCGGTGCAGTGTCAGTCAGGCAGTGGTACTGCGCTGGATCAGCCCGTGATTGGTTCTCTGTGTGACGAGGGAACTTTAGAGAGGCAGCAGACCTTGGAGTTCCGGTCCACTGGAGGAGCCTGGGTGAGTGGCTACCACGACTGGACAACCGCACGAGCTATCGTCCGCCTCCATGATGAAGAATACTCATCTGCATATTTGATCTTGTACATAGTCTCTTCTAGTCTGGCTTTCAGCCATCCTTCTCGGTGTTGTGGTTGACTTAGTTCAGAATTAAATTTTTGTTCTCTTAGCTATGACTTTGTGCAGTGATATGACTGATGTCTTGTCCGAGCCCCCTTGGGGTAGGGAACCCTAGGTGAGGGAGGGGAGGTCCAGCTGTCCCGGCTTGTGTGGGGCCTGGTAGATGTAGAGTGCTATTGAGGTGGTTGGAGCAAAGGCTGGGGATAATTATCTATCGTGGCAAACCAGTCCAAGCCCCGGCGGTCTTGTCACAACACTAACCTACACTACAATGGATCAACTCAGTACACTAATCTACAATGGATCAACTAACCTACACTACAATGGATCAACTCTGTACACTAACCTACACTACAATGGATCAACTCAGTACACTAATCTACACTGGATCAACTAGAACGCTCACTTTTAGTTGCATATTCTTTACAGGATGTCACAGTGAATCCCAGCATTTATTGGCTGTTCGTGATTTCTTGCTTGTTCACGATTTCTTGGCAAGTTTATGTTCAGTAGTTTGCCATTGCATTCTGAATGATCGGCACTCACACCATTGTCCCAAAAAAAAAAAAAAAAAAAACAACCAATCCAAGGCGATCTGCTGCCACATCTCCCGTAGATGTGTTTCAAATGTGGGATTACGAACTGCGTCTGTAACCCCTTCGCCACATTACCGGCACTACTCACCACATTACAATTTATCAACTAGTACACTAATGACCACACTACAATGGATGAACTCGGTGCTATAAAACTCAATACACTATCACTACACTTTACAGTGGTTCAACTCTACACGCTAATCACCACACTACAATGGTTCAACTAGTACACTCGCTACTCACCACTTTACATTGGATCAACTCTACACACTAGTAACCACTACAATGGATGAACTCAGTGCTATAAAACAATACACTAATCACTATACTACAATGGTTCAACTCTACACACTAATCACCACACCACAATGGATCAACTCTACACACTAATCACCACACTACAATGGATCAACTCTACACACTAATTACCACACTACAATGGATCAACTCTACACTACTACAATGGATCAATTCAATGCTATAAAACAATACACTATCACTGCACTAACATGCTTCAACTATACACACTAATCACCAGACTACAATGGATCAATCCCACACACTAATCACCACACTAAAATGGATCAACTCTGTACACTAACCTACACTACAATAGTTTAACTGTACATTAATCACCATACTGCAATGGATCAACTCAAGTAACTAACCTAAACTACCATGGTTCAACTCCACACACTAATAATCACACTACAACAGTCGTTCTCAACCAGGGGGGAATCCAGGGGGAAATTTTAAGGTTTCTGGGGTGGGGGGTGGGGGGGATTAAGACCACAGATTGGCAGACTCAAACTGGCTTCAGGACCACACAAAATACAGTGCGCATCGGTCCGCTGTACTGAAAGATCATGCTGGGCTTTCTCTTCGCTAGCTTGTGTGTTTTTGTTATTAATATTTTGTTGGTTTCGCACTTACATTGTGTGGAATCTATTCTTCTTCTGCGTTCATCCGGAGTGTTTTTTTTTCGGACGTGATTGCGTTGTGCCTGTTTACAGCAGAGCTGCGTTCTTGCGCCGTTAGGCCGACACATCCGACTTCTGCAGGCATTTGTTGACCGGGTTAACCTTCCCGGGGGTTTCTTAGGACGTTAGACTCTCACTGTTGTGGTGTTATCTCCCATCTCAGCTGGCCCATATAGAACAGCCAAAGGCATCCTGGTCAGCCCTCAAGGGAAGGCAGGGGCAGACCATGGGCATTCCCCGCAATCCAAGGAGGCTTCCATAATTGCAGAGCCAACACACAGCGCTCTGGTACTGGGCTCACCCAAGGAATCGTCACGTCCTGCACATGGCTGCTTAGCCTCACTTCCGTATATTGGGCCTTCCGTTCACCATAGGCTGTTCTTCCGGAAGCCAGAAGAATGCAGTCTGCAGATGACATCCACATAGTGAGCTTTCGATTCGGACTTTTCACGTAATGGATTTGCTATCCGAGCAATATTCCATTTTGTGCCACTAGGACACTTTTTCCACCTTTTATGAAGCCCACACAGTGAGCTTTCGATTCGGACTTTCCACGTAATGGATTTGCTATCCAAGCAATATTCCATTTCATGCCTCTGGGAGGCTTGTGTAACCGACATGCTTGTGGTATGAAGTGTGGCAGTCTAAATACTTCTTCATGCACCTTTAAATGTCAACCTGAATGTAGTTAAAGTAAGCTGCAGTCAACTTGAGCTTGTTGATATCTCCATAGAGCTTGTCCTCAAATGAAGCAGGTGTGGGCCAAAATATCTTTCTCTGTTCTGCATATATTGGGCACTCTTGCAGCAAATGTTTAGCTGTCATTTTACCAGTTCCACAATTACATTCATCGGTATCTCCTATCTTTAGTTTATTGAACAAGTGGTATTTCAGCCTGTTATGTCCTGTGCGGAGTCTGAAGATTGCTACTTGTTCTCTTCGGTCGAGTTTGTAATATGCATCATCCTTCTGGTGGCCTGGATGCTCTGTTTCCCATTTGGCTCTATAGGTGCTTTTTATAAACCTCTTTGCCTCATTATAGGTTATGTCTATGTCAGGCTGTGGTAGTCGTCCGCCCTCTTTTGCTAGTCTGTCAGCCTCTTCATTTCCAGGTATACTGCAATGTGATGGGATCCACTGTATTACAACTTTTTTGGATTTCTGGCATAGACCATGGAGTGCTGCTCTTAGGTCAGCTAGTTCTGTGCTATTGTTGCTCTTCAGTATTGAGACAGTTGACTTTGCATCTGTGAAGATAGCTATGTGCTTCTCTTTATTTTCCTCCATCAAGAGCATTTCTGCTGCAGTTTTCAAACCTACCTCCGCTTTGAAGTTACTTGAAAATTTTCCAGTTGCCACTGACTTTTTTTTTTCACTCCATTTTTAAATTTAGGAGAATTCCTCCTCCTCCATTTTCTATTGAATTTTTGGCTGATCCATCTGTATATGCATGGGTCCAATTGCTGCTTGGGTAATGTTCTTTTATGTAATTTAGGGTTATTTTTCTTCTTTCGGTTTCATTCTGAGTGTTCTTTTTCTCAATACCAGGAATGTTTTCTATCATCTCAGGCAGTTGCTGCTGTCTCCAAGCTGGGAAGTTGTGTGCATTGTAAATGGGCTTGACTGTTGATATGTTAAGTATGGGATCTGCCCTAATCTTTCGTTTTGCAGTTTCTACAAAGTTGCTACGCTTCAGTCTTCCCTTTCCAAAACCATTAAACCTGTTATACATAGGGTGGTCTGTCAATCTTCTAAATTTTTCTGCTTGTTGCTGGGCTCTGCTATCTCTTCTAGTCCTGCATTGGTTGTAAACAAGTGATCTTTTCTAGTTCATTAATAGGCGTTGTCTTCAGGCTTCCAGTTATGATTCGCATTCCTTGATTTTGGACTCTACTTATTTTGTTAAAGTTTGACTTAGCTGCTGTTGCCCAAGCTGCAATGCCATATTCCAGTACTGGCCTCACCCGTCCAGTATATAACTTCTTGAGAACTTTCTCATCTGCTCCCCACGTTGTACCAGCAAGCTTTTTCATGATTGCCATTCTCTGCCTTGCTCTTGTTCGATTTTTCTCAACCTGTGTCTTCCATGTCAGGCGACGATCAAAGGTGACTCCTAGATAGTTTGGATTTTCTTCATGGCGCAATATTTTTCCATTCAATACCAGCTTAGGTTGCTGAGTTTTATTTGAGAGGGAGAACACTGTGCATGTTGTTTTCTCCTCACTTATCTTCACTAGCCATGATTTTGACCAGTCCTCTAGCGCTAATAAGGCTTGCTGTATTCTGCTGTTAGCTGTACTAATATATTCTTCAGATGTCCATATGGCTAGGTCATCTGCAAAGGAGGATGTGTGTACTCTGGCTGGAAAATTTTCCGTGATGTCATTTATATATGCTAGGAATAATGTTGGTGAAAGAACTCCTCCTTGGGGGACACCTTGCTCCAACAGCATCATTTTGCTGGTTTGTCCTTGTACTTTTGTCCTGGCAGTTCTGTTCTCAAGGTAGTGGCTGATCCATTTATACATTTTCCCACAAACATGCATTTTTTGCAGTTTTACTTTCAGTCCTTCCTTCCATACTTTATCAAATGCTTTTTCTAAATCTATCCAGACCGCTAGTGTGTGCTTTTTCTCTTGGAAGGCATCCTCTATTTCCTGAGCTATATAGGTTATTTGATCTTCAGTGGATCTGTACTTTCTGAATCCTGCTTGGTGTGGTGTTAAAGTTTGTTTTCTTCCAGATGCCATGTTAGCCTGCCATTGATAATGCGTTCCATTAATTTTCCTACACAGCTAAGTAGACTGATAGGTCGATAGCCATTTGGTTCTTCCAGGTCTTTTCCTTTCTTTGGGACTGGTATTAGTATAGCTTCCTTCCATGCCTGTGGGACTATTCCTCTCTTCCAGCTGTAATTTAGGACTGCTAGTAGTTTCTTCTTTGCCTTAGTGCCTAGTCCTATTAGCATTTCATTTGTGATTCCATCCTTTCCTGGTGATTTCTTCTTTTTTAGGGTATTCATTGCCTGTTCCATTTCTTCCATTGTTAGATTTGCCATCATATATTCTGCTGCTGTCTCTGTATTTCTATGATGTATCTGTTTGTCTTTGATTGCTTTCTTCTGTTCGGTTGTAATATCAATGTGGTTTGCATTGCATAGTGTTCCATTAGTGCATTTGCAGCCTTTTTTCCTGTAAGCAAGGCATTTCCTTGTTTAATTGTTATTTGTTTGTTTCTAGGTCCTTCATTGTTCATGGCTTTCACTAGTTTCCATAGTTTGTTTCCATCCCTGTCAAAATTCAGGTTTTCTGTTTTTTCCCTCCAACAATCTCTTGTTGTTTGATTTACTGTTCTTTTATATTTTGCTGAGATGGCTTTGAGAGAGATGTTCGCTTCAGTTGTTTGTTCTCTCTCTGCGGTCTTCCTGGCATCTTTAACTTTGTCCTCCAAACTTTGTAGTTCTTCAGTCCAGTATGGTTTGTAATTTTTCCTCGCTCCTCTTGGAATAGACTCAGTGGCTGCCTGTATTATTGCTCTGTTTAGACTTTCCACCATTTGTTTCATGTTGCCATATCGTGTATTTATGTTTTCACAATATTTGTCTGTTAGTATGGCAAATCTGTCCCAATCTGCTCGTTTGTAATTCCAGCGGGGCAAAGGCTTTTGCTCCTGTGGAACATACTCCATATTCATTACAAGCTTGATTGGTCTGTGGTCACTACCTGCTAATTGGTCCAGCACATGGCGATCGATTTTGTGGAGGATGTCTCCTGTGCAGAAAGCTAAGTCTGGAGTAGAAGTGGTAAACCATCTTCTGGAGTAGAAGCTCGGTGTGTCATCCGCTTTGTTGAGTAGATGGAGATTTGAGTCTATTTCCCAGTCCTCCAATTCATCTCCTCTTTTGTCAGTATCTGGGTATCCCCATCTTTCTGAACGGCTATTAAAGTCTCCGACAATAATGCAGTTTGTGTCAGTTATTTTCATGTTTGAGAGTGTAAGGTCCTTATCTGCTGGGCTATACAGATTGTAGATTCTTATTTTCACGTCCTTTATCATTATATCAACACCTATAATTTCCGTTTGGTTGTCAGAGATCACAGATACTTCGCTGCAAGGTATTGTATTTCGTGTAAGTATTAGAACTCCTCCTTTGTGTCCTTCGCTGGTCGAAAACGTGTGGCCTGATATCCTCTGACTGAGAATTTGCGATTGGCGTTGAGGTGTGTCTCTTGAATGCATGCCACATCTATTCTATCTTTATGAAGACGCTGTGTTAGAGAGACTTTCTTGTTGTAAACTCCTTCGGCATTCCACTGTAGTATGTTGAGTGTCCAGGGGTATTTGGTCAATAGCTCTTAACCTACTCCTCTGTGCCTTGACTCCACAGCACAGGGGAAGGTGACCACCTAGTAGTCATGGGTGGACCCCCTCGAGGCAGGGGGCCCGGCACTATCACCGCCTGATGGGACTTCACGGGATTAGCACCATAACGATTAATTTTGATTTGTGACATATGTGACATATGTATGCTTCCGGTACAATGGCGACAAAATGAAGCGTTACTTTTCGGAGGGACGCTATTTAGTGTTTTCCTTTGGATTTCATGTGATTTCCTATGGATTTCCTGTGAATAGTGTTTTCCTGTGGATTATGTGATGTTATTTTGTGTTCCTTTTATTGGAAGTTTTCAAAAGAAGCCACGGAAGGCAGGTGGTGGATGAAATTTTGAGGGCAGCCGACAGATATTTGTGGGTCATGGCCTCGAGCTTCACGACGGCAGGCAGAGGAACTCTTCTTGAGTCAATGGCTGCGGTCTCCGACCAGTAAGGTCACTGCCATAGAGGAAAGCAACGGCAAACTACCTCTTTAAAAGTGCCTAGTATATCATGATTCGCTTAAAGACTGATCATCGCAAGACAAGGACAGAGACGTTAAAATTAGCAACTTGGAACGTTAGGACGTTAAACGACGACGAAAAATTAGAGAACATAAAACAAGAAATTGAAAGGGAAAAAATTAATATTTTAGGTATGTGCGAAACGAGATGGACAGGAGCAGGCATCAAGATAGAAGAAGATTTCAAGATTATTTATTCTGGAGGTGAAGATCGTCATAGGGGAGTGGCAATTATTTTGGACCGGAAAACATCAAAATCTGTTCAAGGATATTGGGCCGTGTCGGACAGAGTTCTACTAGTTAAATTAAGTGGCAGACCTTTTAGCATAAATATTATTCAAGTATATGCCCCAACAGGAGAATCCAGTGAAGATAGTGTAGAAGAATTTTATAATGACATAGAGTCTGCCTTAAAGAAATGTAAAAATTCAGAAATAAACATCATAATAGGGGACTTCAATGCAAAAGTAGGAAATCAAGGGGATAGATACACAGTAGGAAACTATGGTTTAGGAGAGAGAAATGAAAGAGGATACAGACTCGTAGAGTGGGCAAAAGAACAGGAAATGATTGTAGGAAACACCTGGTTCAAGCAACACCCTAGAAGATTATGGACATGGAGGAGTCCTGATAGCAGGATTAGAAACCAGATTGACTACATTCTGATTAGCAGAAGATTTAGAAACGCATTAACAATAGCAAAAACAGTTCCCAGTGCTGATTGTTATAGTGACCACAGATTACTCACAGGAACATTGAGGATAAAGTTGAAGAAAGTCAAGTATATAACAGGAAACACTAAATATGATTTGTGTACATTGAGTAATGACAAGGAAATACAAAACAAATTCAACATAGAAGTACAGAACAGATTTGAAATATTGTTTGATCTAGAGATCCTATTCCAGGATGTGGATGATCAATGGGAAACGTTGAAGAATTCAATCAATGTGGCTGCAGAAACAACTATTCCAAAATTAAAGAAGGTGGGTCGTAAGAAATGGATGACTGAAGAAATTTTACACCTCATGGAAACAAGAAGACTCAACAAAAATAATTCTGTCAAATATGAAGAAATTCACAGACAAGTCAGAATATTATGTAAGGAGGCAAAAGAAGCATGGCTTGAGGAAAAGTGCTTAGAAATTGAAAACCAACACAACAGTCAAAATACCAAATTAGTGCACAAAAGAATTCAGGAACTTACTAATAAAAGAACAAGTACATCAACAGGGTGTCTAAAAACTGAAGATGGCAAAATCATAATAGAAAAAGACCAGATTCTACATGTATGGACAGATTATGTGAAACACCTTTATGATGATAACAGAGACGAACAGTATGATATTAGATTTAATAATGAAGGACCGCCAATTTTGGAGATGGAGGTTCGAAATGTTCTTAAGCATATGAAAGCTGGCAAGGCCCCCGGTGCAGATAACATCACAACAGAAATGATTAAAGCTTTAGAAGAATTTGGACTAGAGCAAGTCACCAGACTGCTGAACACATTATATGATACTGGAGATATACCTCCTGAATTATGTAACTCTGTATTTATTGCAATCCCAAAGAAATCAGGAACCTTGGAATGTGATCAACATAGAACAATTAGTATAATGAGTCACATCACAAAGATTTTGCTAAGAATTATCATGCAAAGAGTGAGGAAGAAGATACAACCTGAAATAGGGGAAGAACAATGCGGGTTTGTAGAAGGAAAGGGTACAGTAAATGCTGTGAATATGCTGCGAACAGTTATCGAACGTGCTATAGAAGTAAATAAGGATAAACATCTTTGCTTTATTGACTATACAAAGGCTTTTGATAGAGTTAGACATGTCAGCATGGTGGATATGCTTGCAGATCTACAAATTGATGGGAAAGACATTAGACTTATAAAAAACATATATTGGAAACAACAAGCTGCAATAAGGATTGATAATGACGTGAGACAGTATCAGCCAATTAAGAGAGGTGTTATGCAGGGATGTGTGATGTCTCCAGATCTTTTTTCCCTATACAGTGAAAATATTTTCAGAAATGTAGAGGATATAAATGGAATCAGCATTGGAGGACGAAACATCAATAACATTAGATATGCAGATGATACAGTATTAATTGCAGACAATGCGCAGGACCTGCAACAATTAGTAGATGCGGTTGTTGTACACAGTGAGCAACTGGGGTTAGAATTAAATTGTAAAAAGACTCAGGTTATGGTCGTCACTAGGAAGAAGAAGTGCCACAATGTAATATACAAGTAAATGGAAATATTCCTCAACAAGGGAATCGGTACAATTATCTTGGAACAGTCATAACATCTGATGGGAGATGCCTTGAAGAGATTAGAACAAGAATCGCCATGGCGAAAGTAGCCTTTAGCAAGATGAAAAACATTCTGACCAATAAAAAGATGTCAATTGAAACGAGAAAAAAGAGTGTTGAGGGGATACATAGAGCCTGTTCTTTTGTATGGATGTGAAACTTGGACAATGAGCAGTCAAGCTGAAAAGGTAGATAAGCTTGATGCGACAAAAGTCGACTGATTACCTTTCGGCGCAGACTCAGTTCCAACAATGAGAGAACAGACCCTGACAACAATACTATGGCCGGTAGAGCACACTTACTTGCCGGCCCATTGGGCATGTGTTCGAATTCTCATAGAGGCTGCTATTAAATACATAAACAGGGCTCACAGGTTGAACCATTCTAAATGGGTGCCCAGAAATGGCCTGCGAAGTAAAGGCGCCATAATCCTTTATCAACTATGCGATGAGTGTTGATTGTTCGACACTAACATGGGGCTAGCACCATGTAGACAATACATAACCACACGTTATCATCAGTAATCTGGATTTGTTAAAACTACACGCGAACAATAACTTTGAAACTAATAGAAGCTTCTAGTTAAGGCAATAACCGACTTGATGTTACTTATTCACTAACTAATGTGAATAATACTCATTCACTAACCACTCTATACGTTACTGATTCGCTAACTAATGTTAGTGTTCTTATTCACTAACCACTCTTTATATTACTTATTTACTAACTGATGTTAATGTTTCTCATTCACTAAATACACTTTATATTAATTATACACTAACTAATGTTAATGTTAATGTTTCTCATTCACTAACCACTCTTTGTGTTACTTATTTACTAACTAATGTTTATGTGACATAATCCCTAATATGTAATTCATTTACTAACTTAACTCGTGACATACATGTCAGAAATGGCTAGGTCACAGTCTTTTTAATCAGACCACGCCGCATATTTAATTGCCAGGTGACGGTCCCAAGTCCGTGGAAACTGAGAGGGAAGAGATGTAACACTAACTGAAATTACATACATCCTACATGTTGGTAGAACGTGCACAGTGTTCTGTCGAAACCATACAACACAGCCGTCAGCCCTTCAGTCTGACTTATCATCATAAGCATGTGCCATACCGATAAACTTGGGCGGTCATATTTCGCCTTCTCACACGTTCACCAGCGTCGTAGATCAACTCTGTGTTCTTGTCTCGAACATACCACATGGCTAAGCCATTCATATATGTACTTCTCTGCCTTCCTCTTGTACTTTTCTCCTCAATATTGCCAGTTGTCACCAAGTTCTCCAATTTTGTACTTGTCATAACGTGTCCAAAAAGTGTGCCTGTCTACGTCTAATTTATCTAATCAGTTGCGGTTTTCGTGTGTTTCTTGTAGGACTTTCTCATTGGTTTTTCTGTCTGTCCATGGTATTCTTTGAATTGTCCTCAGAAACCACGTTTCCACATCCATTAGATGATTTCAACTTTCTGTTCATTGTCAACGTTTGACATCCATACAAAATTACAGGTTCTATGTAGCAATCCAACTCTGTTTTACTCGTTGCAAACATCTGATTATTGATCAGCTTGTTTTCCAACTTACAAAAGGCTATCTTCTTTATGGAAATAGTTGGATTATTTCTCCAAGGCAACTCCCATCAGGTATTATGACTGTTCTGAGATAGTTGTGCCTGTGCTGTTATTTCCTCGAGAGGAGATTGGAATCAACATGCACATCTTTAACCTGATTATCTGTTGGGATTAGTTACTGACTTTTTGTCTACACTCCTCTCTTCCGTCTTATCATCCATATATCCCTTTCTTTCACTCTCTCTCTAGTTTTCCCTCAACACATACTCCGACAACAGTTCTTTTTAACATTAAATAAAAGATTTATTTATAAAACTATGTCTTGTGTATGGATGGGTATTGTCTGTGTAGTTGCTAGTGTTCTTCTGGTGTGGCTGCTAGATAAGATGTAGATAGATAGTCTTCGTGTCTTTCTCTCGTCTCTTCTCTCGGCTAAAGTACAGGACGATATATATACACCACAGAACGATCTCACCCTGACGGCTCCGTCTGCTTGCGTCTGTAGATAAATCCGTTCTTTGTAATGAAAATGTTCACCATTGTATCAATGTACTTAACCAGCTCACTATTTGCTGTCCGCTTAAAATGAATGTTCGTTGTTTTCGTATAGCGTTCTTTAATCCATTCTGGAACAACACATCGAGATTCTAAAATGTTCTATTAGTGTTCTGTAAAAAGTTCTACACTCGATATTTTGTAATTGATATATGCCCTTGGTACGCATTTTGCTACTCTATGAGATTGAGTCATTTGAGCTTTTCCATTAGCTCATCTGATCTTTATTATTCTGTCTCTGTCGTCCTTAATTCTTCCGGTGAGACTTCTATTCTTTCTTTTCTCCTGCACAAGTGTCGTGCTTTATTACTTTAAAGGGCTTTCTTGTGGGTTATCAACACTGAGTGATCTGTACCACAGCCATCTGTATTCTCTTATTTGATACGTCTCGCACTGGTATGGAAACCTTATTTAGGCATCTATGTTCCTTTATAGAATTAATGTAAATCCACGAATCGAAATTTATCCGCATCCAAGCACTTTATCCCATTATAAGGGAGGATATTTCTTTTCATTACAGGACACATAATTCTATCTTCTCGTCCAGTTGGGAATACACACACTAAACTGACAAAGAAAGTGGCTACTCTTTATAGGTCAGTCTATGTCGCATAATCCTTGACATTGCTGGACAAAGCAAATTCAGACTTCATTATCCCTTGTCAGTGGAAAATTTCTGATCTCGAACTTTTCCGTTGTTTAATACAACCAAACCGCATTCTGCTGTCCAGTCTTAGTCGCAAACCTACCTCCAGAACGCAATAGGCTGGTCCATGATACTGTCTGTCTTTGTAGCAAACTAATTTTTCCACTCGCCAGTTTACCTGTGTTGTAGTCGACTCTCCCGACTTGACCTATATACATATGCGCTGGTCAATCCGTTGTGTTTTATCCTTCTGTTTCATTAACCCTTCTACTCCCTGGGTATTCGCTGCATACAGTCGTCGATCTGGGAATCACTAACATTCAGCATTTCACGACAGTGCCGATTCACTTGTTTCAGAATATTTCCATTTACTTATTAATTTTATTGTCTGACTGAAGTTATTCTTCAATATTCCTAGACAAGAAATAGTGCTACTTCAATGGTTAGATACGGATTATGTCCTTATATTCAATGGTTGTTGGTTCAGGCTGATGATAGACACGGATAATGAAGACATCTTTGTAGGTGTGTCTAGTTGATCTTGAGTCGAATTACACGTGCTCTAATAGTGGTATGTCATCTAGTGTGTCGTCTATCTGATGCAAGCAGTAACTGTCACTAAATGTAAGAGAGTGCTGAAATGTTATATAACCTCAGTTCCTCTGCATGGCAATGAATCTTGGGACGTGATAGAACAAATCAGGAAGAGCTTATATTCAATGCAGATGTGGTTCCTGGGACGAATATTGCAAATGACTTGGACTGCAACAATTGCATGAAAGAGGCTGATGAAACAAGAACACTATATACAACAATAAAAAAGAGATAAACTGCTTTCTTTTCTTGGAAAACATAGTGATAAAAGGAGAGATAGCGCTGCTCACAGTTTGCTGCCGCCATCACTCGCATCGCAGCCAAACCCCGCTTGGCCTTTTTCATCCCTGGTCTATGTGCTCATTATAAGCAAGACGTCGATCAAAACGTATCTCCAGGTAATTCATTGCCTGCGTTCTGTCCACAGTCTCTGAACTTGTGTCTCTGTTCAATACAAACTTGTGCCTCTGTTCCATACAAACTTGTGTCTCTGTTCCATACAAACTTGCCCCTCTCTCTATACATACTTGTGTTTCTGTGCCATACAAACTTGTGTCTCTGTTCCATATAAACTTGTGTCTCTGTTCCATACAAACATGACACAAACGTAGGCTGAACAATCGTATTCCACTAAACATGCATACCTGCAGTCATTTCCTATTTATAATACATACATGAGCCTTGCATTAAGACTATGGAGAAAGAAATATATGTTAATGAAGAAAAATTGGAGGTGGTGGAAAATTTGGAATATCTTGGTCATTGATTACAAACAACTATTGGGGTTGGAACTCTTCGCTGGCTTCTGAGGATGAGGACGGAGCGCTTATGGGAATACTCCGAATGCTGTGATGTCGGTTCCTAAATCAATCAATCAATCATGATTACAAATAATGGTGACACAATGAAAGAAATTAAACGACGACTACCAATCGCTCTTCAAAGACTAAAACAACTGTATAAATTATGGAATGGGACAGACAGAACTACAAAAATTAGATTTCTAAGAGCATGCATCTTTCCCATTGTAACATACGCCTGTGAGACCTGGACACTTACAAAACAAGCTGAACAGAGCATAAATGCCTTTGAATATACATTTTATAGACGAGTTCTAAGAATAACTTGGGTAAAGAAAAGAAAAGAACAAACGCATCAATACTTCAAGAGCTGAATATTGAAGAAGGTTGGCTATTAAAGGCGAAAAAACAACAAAGAAAATTGAAATATTTTGATTACTTGAAACGTCACGAGAGTTTGGAGAGAAAATTATTAATGGAGGGGTATATCTGGGAAGAGAGGAAGGGGAAGGCCAAAGAGAAGATGGGTGCAGGATGTGGCGAATGATATCCCCATGGGTGTATTATCGGACGCGGGACATCTTTCTTATGATCGAGAGGTTTTCCGGAAGGTTGTTACAGGAGCGACGTTCTGCAAAGGACATGCTACTGAATGAATGAATGAGGCATGTATCAAGGAATTTGCATGTCATAACTCTTATGAATTCTCTGTTTTAACTGTTATGAATCATTTGTGTTTAAACTCTTATGAATCCTCTGTGTTTTATCTCTTATGGATCCTAACTATTTTAACACTTTGAAGTCAAAGGCAATGACGTTGGGGTATTTGAGACCTGGCAAGGCATCTCCCGACCGGCTATCAACCTACCTTATCCACGTCGATCGTGATACGGTGCTCTCAGCGCATCTCCAAGCTCAGAAACCGACAGGTTAAGCAAGATCGGTATTTGAACTTTTGCACTCACTCTTTCACATATTCTTCCAGTCTCTCAAAATCTCTCTCTCTCTCTTTCTCTCTCTCTCTCTTTTTCTTTCCAACTTTCTATCAAAATCTCTCTTTCTCTCTCACACATTCTCTAATTGACCGTTTCATTAATTTCTCTTTCTCTCAATCACTCAGATACTCACTATCTTTTTGGCTCTCTCATTGTTCCCCATTCTCTCACTCACAATCTCAAGCACACTCTCACTCTATCTCAGTATTTCCTTATCTCATTTGTTTTTGGGTCACTCACACTCACTTTCTCATTTACTCTCTCACTCACTACATCATTCTCTATCAGCCTCACTAATTCTCCCTAACTCACTCTCTGTTAGTCTCTCTAACACATTTACCTATTCACTCACTCAATAATTTACTCATTCAATCACTCACTCACTAACTCATTATCTCTTGAGACTATCTTCCGGTCCCCAGCATGGCGGTTAGGCATTGAACCGCTACGGCCTCTGGAGTATTTATCTTTGAGGCTGCGGTTTGCATTTCGCATTTTCCTCATGTTAGGACTGGTAGTATATGGTTCCGTCGCCCTGCTACTGAGTGAGTGCGTGGCGCGACTCTGTGAGCTGTGATATTCGTGTGGAGTGCTTCTACATGTCCGCTTTTGTTTGTACAATGGCCTGCTGTTGCTGAATTGACGGATTTGCCTTTACGGCTCACGAGTGCATTTTTCAGGAAACTCCTGGGAGTCGGCGCTGGAGCTACGGAGTTCGTGCTTAATGCGACACCTTCGGCGGGTCGCCCTGCGGATAGAGACAGAGCCATGTGAGAAAACCAGGGTCAATGAGGTCTTTCTGGTGACTGCCGATTCCATCGACGATGAACTGTGGTTTTCGTGGAGGACTTTTGTGTTGGCATTCTGGCGGCGGCATTATGCACAGTATACCTGTGCGGACTGTTGGATTACCGAGACTCCTGTCTGTTCCACTTTTCACATTGGACAGTGGGGAGCATTTTGTGTGATATTCATTTGCACAGGAATGGAGCATAATGGGGACGACCCGTTGCCGTGAAGTTGGAACCTCGGCTAACTAACTAACTCATCTCTCTCGCACACTCACTTCATTGCTTACACTTTCCCACTTTCATTATCTCAATCTCTCTCACATATTTGCTCTCTCTCTCTCTCTTTCTATCAATGGGTCTCACCCTCTCACTCAATCTCTTTCACTCAAACTTTCTATCACACTCACTTTCACATTGTCTTTCGTGTTCTCATTTTTTCTCTCTGACTTCCTCACTGTTTTATTCACCTTCATCACTCTCTTAGTTTTTAACTCATTCACTCACTTCCCCATTCTCTCACTCACTCTTTTATTGTCTCAGTTATTATCTAAATCACTGTGTCACTCATTCTCTCCCATTCAATTACACTCTCTCACGATTTCATTCATTCTCTCTCACGTGCTCATTCTCTATCTCGTTCTCTCTGTCTCACTACTATCTTGCTCGCGCATTCACTTTCAAACATACTCTCTCTCAATCTCATTGTCCCACAAATCTTCACTGTCTCACTAGCTCATTCTCTCTCTCTCTCTCTCACCCACAGTCTAATTCTTCCACATGTTGTTACTGTATCACTCGCTCATTAATGTTCTCTCTCTCTCTCAATCTAATTCTACCACATGTTTTCACGCTCTCACTCAGTCATTCATTTTCTATCTCTCTCTCTCTCTCTCCCATGTCTCACTCGCTCATTCACTTTCTCTCATTCTCCCACATGTCTTCACAGTCTCACTCAGTCATTCACTTTCACACACACACTCTCTCTCTCTCTCTCTCTGTGTCTCCCATGTCTCACTCGCTCATTCACTTTCTCTCATTCTCCCACATGTCTTCACTGTCTCACTCAGTCATTCACTTTCACACACTCTCTCTCTGTCTCCCATGTCTCACTCGCTCATTCACTTCCTCTCATTCTCCCACATGTCTTCACTGTCTCAGTCATTCACTTTCACACACACTCTCTCTCTTTCACTCTCATTCTTCCACATTGTTTTCACGCTCTCACTCAGTCATTCACTTTCACACACACTCTCTCTCTTTCACTCTCATTCTTCCACATTGTTTTCACGCTCTCACTTAGTCATTCATCTCTCTCTCTCTCATTCTTCCACATTGTTTTCACGCTCTCACTCAGTCATTCACTTTCTCTCTCTCTTTTTCACAGTCTCATTCTTCCACATTGTTTTCACGCTCTCACTTAGTCATTCATCTCTCTCTCTCTCTTTCAAGGCGATGCGCTACCTTCTTGATTTTCCAACCATAAGGGGCAAAATACAATTTTGCCAAGCGTGTGCCTATCTCAGAGTCAACGCAAACACACAACATCCACTGCACAGCGAGATTAGGAAGGTAAAGGGCGGCAGGTTAAAAAGAGGAAAGTCGTGGATGGGTCAAGCCGAAGACATTCTTCAGCAGGTGTGTTCACTTGAGGCCTTAGAACCTGGCGAGGAGTGGGTACAAGTGCCAACAGAGTTCTGTACATCTTTTTCAGTGTGCATCCAACTAGACAGGAAGTGTAAACAAAAAATCCAGCTGCTGTGGAGACGGAAATACAGGCTCTGATCTTCGAGAATGATGCTGTCGTTTACACGAATGGGCCTTTACGGCTCAGGCCGAAGGGAAGTGTGAAGGAAGAGTCTGGCGTGTTTGCTTTGACCACAAGCATCCTGACTATGGAATTCATGGCAGTAAGTAAAGCAATAACATGGCTCGAGACACAGACATTCAATCGGGCATGTGTCCTTAGTGACTCAATGAGTATGCCCAGGAGGTTAGAGACGAGGTGGGTCCGAAGAGAGTGGCTGCTGTCTCTGGAGTGACCTCAGCTGGCAAAAATTAGTTTCATCTTCGTGCCAGGGCATGCTGGTGTACAAGGGAATGAGCAGGCTGACAGGCTTGCAGGTAGGGCTACTGTGGAAGGTGGACGAGCCATGGACCAGGCTGACATTCTGAATGCTCTACGAGAAGTAAGTCGTTTACGAGAACCAAGCGATGATTGGGAATCTACAACCATGGTCAGACTGCAAGAATAGCAAGTTAAAAGAGGTGTGGCCAAACAAGAACACTAAGCAGGAAGCCAAAGAAGATTGATAAACCAACACAGAACTGGTGTCGAGGAGGGGATCCGAGCACTTGTGGACTGAATGGTTCGATGTGCAATGAGGATGATCTGTCGACTAATTAACACCTATCTAACTTAATCTCTCTCTGTGTCATTGTCCTCACTGTCTCACTCACTTTCACTCTCTCATTCTCCCACATGTCTCACTCACTCATTCACTGTTTCTCTCTCTCTCACAGTCTCATTCTCCCACATGTCTTAACCGTCTCACTCGCTCATTCTCATTCTCCAACATGTCTTCACTGTATCACTCGCTAATTCACGTTCTCTCTCCCACTCTATCTCTCTAAATCTAATTCTCCCACATGTTTTCACGCTCTTACTCACTCATTCACTTTCTCTCTCGCAGTCTCATTCTCCCATATGTCTTCACTGTCTCATGATGATTCTCTTGGGATAAGTTTGGATGGCTGACTGACGCTTAATGGAGCTGGCTGGATAACTATAAGACTGCAGGATCTGGTGAACAGTGTCCAACTCCCTGACTAGTGTATCGTCGAAGCAAATTTCTAGTTCGATTAAACAGAGTCCGGAGAAAAGAAAATCCTAACCTGCACATTTCACGGCGACTGCACTAGCCAGGCGACCTTAATTACTCAGGCTCAAAGACTCCTCTGCCATACACCGCAAGGTACTCTATTGGCAGTTTCTGTGTCTTCATCCTCATCTGTTTCCTTCTTCCCCTATTTCGTTTTCCTCTTCTTTTTTTTTCACCCTCCTCCTGATCAATCTTCCTCCTCCTCTTCTTCAGCTGCTGCAGCCTCCATCTGCCAAAGGAGCATAGGCCTCCAGCCGATTCATCCTTTGAAGACTCGCCCATAATTAATTACATTTGCAGCTACAGGTTTCCCTGTGATGAAGTAGCCAGACCCAAGTCAACCCTCCGTCATCACTTATTACTATACGCATGCTATGTTGCAGTACTATTCTGTGCTTCCCTAATGGGCCCCTATAACTCATCCTGTAAGTGTGGTCTCTTAAGTGTTATGAATAATCTTCTTCATCTTCTTCTTTCGTTCGCCTGAAACATGTCTACAACTGCAATGTCGTCTCTTGTATGAATCTAACAGTCTTTTAATCATGAATAATCAAATGAGCTTACAAGCCAACTGATGATCGTCGCAGTGCCATAATGAAAACATCAAAATGTGGTACATGTAAACATATTAATTCCGTGTATTGCAAACATCAAAACTTAATGTAATGTAAACATCAAAACTCAATGTATTGTAAACATCCAAACTCAGTGATTTGTAAATATTAAAACTCAGTTTAATGTAAACATCAAAACTTGGTGCAATGTAAACATCTGGGTATTTCATGTGGCAAAAAACCATTCCAGCAATCCTCATCAACTATCTTAAGTACACTTAATAAATCCTGTTGTATTTCTTCTTCTCATTGTCCATTCCTTGTAGCGTTGGGGATCATGTCTGTCCACAGCCTTGTCTTGTGTGCTGTCAACCATTTCTGATACTGATGTTTCTCAATGCCATAATGTCAAACCCTCCAGCACCTTCTTCCTCAGTCATCCCCTTCCTCTTCTCCCCACCAATTTTCCTGTTGTGACTAGATACTCCAGCCTTCTCCTGCACATGATAAACCCAAGGGATGTGAACTATCTTCTCTTGATGCGAGCAACAGATTCTCTTTGTGTAATTAAACTTCTTTTGTAATTAGGTTTGGACATTTGTGCATTATATGCTGCCAAATTCTAAAAAGCTGTGTTTCCTCACCTCCTTCTTCCTCCTCCTCTTCGTCTCTTTCTTTCTTCTCTTCTTGTTATCCCTGCTTTGTTAATTACATCATCAGAGTTCTCATGTTGAATTTTACCATGTTAATACTGAATGATGTGCAGTATATGAGACATCTTCACAACTTGTATTGAAACCTGACCTCACATATAAGTGGAGAACCTTGTTTTCAACTATAATTCAGCTGATATTTTGGGTTTCAACCACTAACGATGAGCTGGATGAAACAACAGACAAAGTTCAGTTCAAATCTATATCCAGGCAGATGGGACATGAATGAACTCACTCTCCCAGTGAAGTCGTTCTGAAGTGGTCGATAGAGTAAATTTAAAACCACAGCAACCCCCAATTCACTCTGTGCTCAATGTATGAAAGCATTCATGTCCATGCATCGAGTCATTCTTGTCATGCAATAGCTATTTATATGATGTTAATTACTGTCAGTTCACAAGTTTATAAGTAAATCAACAAAATAAGACACTGGAAAGTGTCAGCTTTAAAGTTAGTTGCATTTCATATACAAGGCATTGCAATCAACCCCAGCATTTACTGGCTGTTCATGATTGACTAGGCAATTAGGTTCTTTAATTTGTCAATGCTTTTTGAACTACCCAAGTCACATACCATTAAAATCAATGCCAAGCAGTCAGCTTCCACATGACCAGCGGTTCGATATTTTGTGGAATTGTGAGCGTGGTTTCACTACCCCTTAGCCTCAGTGACAGTGAATAGAAAGCCTTCGTCAGCTCACAAACACAAAAGATTATGGTAGACTACATTGAAAAGTCTGGCACAATATTGACCACATCATCCACCGAGTGTTGATTGGTCTATAAAAATATGGATCTGGTATTGAATGCCCGTTGTGTGTTTGGGTTATAAAGGCACCCTTTGCTTTACTGACATCAATTACTACAAAAAGCACCTAGCTGTAAGAGGTGAGACCGCTAATGGACGACGCTTGAAAAAGGAGAGTGTGGCATATGAGACTATGACCTCCAGCATGAGAATGGAGGTGGAAGCAGTAACAGCGGCTTTCCATATGTTAGAGGAGACCACCGCAACACACATTGTATTCATTACGGACTCAAGGAGTATGATTAGTAAAGTGAAAGGGTTCCAAATGTTGCTGTATGTAGCCGAGGCGCGGTGTTGGGGTGAGCGCCCAACATTGGTCAAATACCTCAATGGCTCGTGAATACATAACCTATGCAGCAAAAGTCCAACTCCTGGCCTTCACGTGGCGGGCCTGTTTAAACTAACAGGAGAAGGGGCGACGGCGAGTCTCTGGCGCCGGAAAATAACCAGTATGCTCTAGATGTGTATGCACGGACATGCATGCGCAGACAGGCGTGTGCGCGCGCTACACATCTACACTCGAGTGAGACCACAGTCTGCTCTAGCAAAGAAAGGTGCTGAAGACGGAGGCAACCAGCCAAGAGGCGCACCACAGAAATCAGGATGCCACGCAATCACGCAAAATGGAATATGTCGACTACTGCTAAACGTTATGGTGCTCGCCCTGCTTTGGACCCCCAGGCAGGTGCAGTGCCGGGCCCTATGTCTCGAAAGGGTCCAACCCCAACTACTGGAGGTCCTTCTCAGATGTCCTGTGGAGCCAGGGGACATGAGAATAGGACGACTGGCCATACTAAACTAAGACTTAAAATAATGCACTGGAATGCGGAGGGAGTCAGCAACAAAAAAGTAGAATTAGAAAACATCCTGGACAAAGAGAAAGTAAGCATATGTTGCTTGCAAGAAACTCACCTCAATGAAAATATAGCCTTCAAAATCAGAGGCTACCAGTGTTACCGATCTGACCGAAAGAACAGGCGAAAAGGTGGGATACTGACCCTTGTAAGAAATAACATCATGGCTTCCCAAATCAAAGTCTACATGGAAGGGGCTGAGTATCAGACACTTAAACTTAAGACAGGTAATACAGATCTACATCTGATCAATTACTACTGTCCAAGTGACCGCCCACAGGCACTGGACACTCTACCACTAAAAGAAAATATGATTGTGTGTGGCGATTTCAACAGCCACTCGCAGAGCTGGGGCTATGATCACATGGACCAGAGAGGAGAGAGACTGGAAGACTGGCAAGATGAGAATAGATTCATGTTGATTAACAAGCCGTCCGACCCACATACTTTCTACTCGAGATCATGGCACTCTACAACTACACCTGACCTGGCTTTTCATTCACCAGACCTGGAGTGGAACATTACACGAACTGTTGGGAAACAACTTGGTGGCAGTGACCATCGGCCAGTCTTTCTAACCGTAGAAAATGAGCTTGTAAGTGAAAGCAGCACCCTCTCGAGGTGGAACTACAAGAAAGCAGACTGGGCAATGTACAAGCATCGCACCAGCATACTGGTTAGAAACCTGAACACTGAGAAAGACATAAATAAAGCAGTTGAAGAGTTTGGGAAATGCATACTACAGGCAGCGCGAGAAACAGTACCAAGAGGAGCCCGTAAACAATATAAACCCTACTGGAGTAGTGAACTGGAACAGTTGCATAATGATGTTGAAGTGTGTAGAAAGCAAGCAGAGGCCACACCCAGCCAAGAGCACCACAATAAATTCCAGCATGCAAAAGCCAAATTTCAAAGGGCCAAGCTGCAGGCTAGACGGAAAAGCTGGCAGGAGAAAACGGAGTCTCTGAACTTTGAAAGAGACACAAGGAAATTGTGGAAGCTAATAAAACAGCTTAATGACGTGGGCACAGGGAGAAACTCAAAAATTGCACTACATAAAGATGGAAAAATCTTAACAAGAAAGCAAGCAGCTGACCATTTTGCGGACTCGTTCGCACAAGATAGCAATATCAAAATTAGTCCAGAGAAACAACAAGAGATTCGAGAGAAACGACAACATACAGGACAGAAGGAAATAGTACATGAGGTTCTGGAGGCACCCATCACAATCAGCGAACTGGAGCTAGCCATATCAAAACTGAAAATGAGAAAGTCACCAGGAGCTGATGGTATCTCCAATGAAATGATCAGGAACCTAGGAACAGAGGCCAAAACAAAGCTGTTGCAGATCTTCAGTAACAGCTGGACCTTAGGCAGTGTTCCACAAGCCTGAAGAGAAGCAATCATGATACCCCTCCTAAAATCAGGGAAAGATGGTTCCATTGCCTCTAGCTACAGACCAATTAGCCTCACCAGCTGTCTCTGCAAAACACTGGAGCGCATCATCAATCACAGACTGCAGTGGTACATTGAAAGTAAAAACATCCTTGTGCCACAGCAGGCTGGCTTTAGGCAGTGCTACTCTACGGAAGATCAGACAACCTACCTCTCTCAAGAAATTGAGGATGCATTCCAAGAGAAGAAGCTGGTGCTTGCGGCATGGATAGATCTGAAGAAAGCCTTTGACAAAGTTTGGAAAGAAGGTCTGATGAAGAAACTGAGAAACTGCAAAGTCAATGGAAGAATGTACAAATGGGTGAAAGCATACTTGCACAACAGAAGAGCCCGAGTACAGATAGACGGACTCAAGAGCAAGAAAGTACTACTGCGTCACGGTGTCCCCCAGGGCAGAGTCTTGTCCCCCACACTTTTTCTAATCTTCATCAATGATTTTGTTGCTCACCTACCGCATGGAATTAAAGCGGCAATGTACGCCGATGACCTGGTTCTATGGAGCACAAATGAATATGCATCAGTGACCACCAGATTGCTACAAAGAGCTGTAGATACATTTGCTGCATGGGCAAATAGATGGTGTGTCAGCATAAACACTGACAAGTGCAGCACCACCCTATTTACCCTCTCTCCAAAACAAAAGGCAGGGATCATCCAGATAAATGGAACACCCCTAAGAGAAGATAAAGAACCAACATACCTTGGAGTAACATTTGATGGCAAGCTGATATGGAGAAAGCACATCAACAAAGCAGTAGCAAAAGCCAGAAGGAAAATAGCCATCCTGAGAAAGCTAAGTGGAACCACATGGGGAGCCAGTACGAAAATACTTAGCAAAGTTTACCAACAGAGCATACGACCACACCTGGAATATGGGTCAACTGCGTGGTGTTCAGCATCAAATACCACACTACAAGAGCTGGACAAGGTGCAAAATCAAGCACTTAGAGTCACCACAGGAGGGATGAGATCAACCCCTATAGTGGAAATGGAGAAGATGGGGAGGACACAGGCACTGAGTGAGCGCAGAGATACGAAAACGCTAATACAAGCAGAAAAGTTCCTCAGCTTGCCAGGCCACCCTATGAAGAACAGATTTGAAAACCTAGCTATGGGGCGGTTGAAAAGAAGTAGTTTTATCCACCAGGCCAAACGACTCTGCAGAGAAACCACTGATCTGCCCACAGTTGGTATCCCCCTAACAACTATTCCAGAGCGAACTCCATGGAAAGATGAGCATAGACTATCATTACAAATCCAGACAAAAGTGAGAGGAATATTTGACAAGGAAGAACAGAACAGTGTGCAGCGCAGAACAGCCACTCTCAGCTTCCTTGATGAAGAATACCCACAGGACCTCTGGATCCAAGTCTACACAGATGGGTCAGCACAAAATGCTGTTCGAAATGGAGGAGCGGGAGTGTACATAGAATAATCAAATAATACTAGGGACACAGCCAGAGTACCGACAGGAAAGTACTGCCATAACTATGATGCCGAAATTGAGGCAATCAAGATAGCAACAGAGAAATTACTAAATAACAGCAATGGTACACAACCTGTGGTGCTACTAACAGATGCAAAATCAGTACTCGAGGCGCTCCTCTCTGGGAAATTGCCAGTACTAAGGACACTACTTTCTGAACTTAGCAGTCAGCATAAAGTCACCATACAGTGGATACCATCCCACTGTGGAGTACCCGGAAACGACAGAGCTGATCAATTGGCTAAGGAAGGAGCCAAAGAGGAACAGCCTGATGTGCCCGTTACATACCACCAAAAGAAAAGAATGATCAAATCAGTCAGAAAGCCACCAAAACCTGCTCAAGATGACTACCACATTATGGACAGACCAGAACAAGTCATTATTCTGCGCCTCAGAACAGGACACAATAGATTACGCAACCACATGTATACAAAATTCAAGATTGGTGAAACAGCCATGTGCACATGTGGATTGGCGTCGCAGACAGCAGAGCACATACTCCAAGACTGCCCAAAATATAACATATCTAGGCAAACCTTCTGGCCTAGAGAGACGACGGTGGAAGATAAACTCTATGGACCACTGTGTGAACTGAAAAAAAAACAGTTCAATTCATGCAAGAGACGACATTGCAGATATAGACATATTTCAAGCGAACGAAAGAAGAAGAAGAAGTAAAGTGAAGAAAGGATTGTTTTGTGTGGAATGGCTCACCTCGCTTCATAGGTCCCAGATTGTGAGAATTATATGGATTTTTTGCCCTGGCTATGTGCGAATGCAGGGGGAATGAACAGGCTGGTAGGCTGGCAGGGAATGCACCTCTTGGTGGTAAATTATCTATAGACAAGGGAGAGGTGGTTGTGCGCCAGTGAGACCAGGTGGAGAAGGTGGGGAAACAGATTCAGAACCCGTATGTGGAAAGAATGACATTGTGGGAGAATTGGAATGGGTTCTGGAAGAATCTCAAACCTGAGACGGAAGACCAGGAGGACTTTCAATCAGATAGTGGTGGGAACGATTAGTAGTGTGACTCTTTGCTGGCTGCGTATGGGAATGTCCTGAGTGTCATGACGTTGGTTCTTAGCTCAACTCAACTCAACATAAGAGGTGGGACCTCAAGACACCTTACGTGTTTATAATTGTCAAATGTATGTCAGATGGTGGCATTTCAGCTGTGTACTACAACCATTCCACCAACTTGAATTAGCCAATGATACAAACTGTTCTAACCAATTTAATCTGTCTCCCCAGGTTACTGTTTATCACACAAGACAGGTGTAGCCAGCATCGCCATGGCAGCATATGTCAGGCACCTGGTGGCACAGCTGCATGTAGATCAGCCGCTCTTCGTGTAATCTTAACCAGAAGCTGACTGGATATCCTGGAAACATGTATTTAAAGATGTTACAACATATAACAATAGAAAAGCCAGTTGTTTGATACACAATCTGTGTGATAAACCAAATAAAGATTAAATACAAGACTTAAACAAATATCACATGAAAGCGTTTGGATATGTGTTACTAAAGAACGACAAGAACAAACAGCATGAGTTACTAAAGAACAAGAACAAACTGCACTGAAACAGAATGATAAGCCAGTGGAAAGTAATGGAGCAAAGAAGACTTCGTAAAGAAATATAAAAGTTAAAGGTTTTCTGACTTGGCTACATTGGAGAAACACCAAGAAGTTGAGTATATGGCAACGGTGGATCCCAAGGAAAGCTTTTATGAAACAGACATGCACAGATAGATATAATTCAAGACATCCACGCTAGAAATAAAACTATGGAATTCAATTATGGGTGAGTTCCAAGCTCAGAATAAGTCACAGTTATGTAATGAGGATGTAATCTAATTGTTCGTTTTCTATGATGAAACAATACTATATAGAACAACTCAACTGAATTTCTAAAACAGCATTTTTTAATGTATTACATTCACATTAAAAGTCAAAGGTTTTGAATACAATTATTTGGTAGTGAATATATATATATATATAATTATTCTTCTTCTTCAGCATTCCGAGCCATTGAGGTTCTTTGCTGCAGATACAATCCGTATCCATTTGTCTTTCTGGTTGACCTTCTCGTGCCAGTCGTTCATTCCAAGTGCTTGTAGGTCTGTATATATATTATCTCTCCACCGTCTTCTTGGTCTACCTCGGGGTCTATGGTAATTTATTTCCTGAGTGTAAGCGAGTTCTTTCTATATGTCCCAGCCATTGTAGTCTATTAGCCTTCATGATACCAGTGATTAGCGGGGACTTAAACAGATCATAAATGTCTTTGTTATTTCTTCTTTTCCACTCTCCACTTTGTATATCCCTAATGGGTCCAAAGATGCGTCTTAAAACTTTGTTCTCAAAGGTTTGTAATAAGGCTTCGTCTCCTTTCATTGTACTCCAGGTTTCAGAGCCATACAGCACAACTGGTCTGGTCAGTGTTTTGTATACTGTGATTTTGGTGTTACGAGATAACGCATTTGATTTTAGTAGATGTTGTAGTGCATAGTATATCTTATTTCCAGAATTGATTCTAGTTTGTATTTCTTCCCTTATGATGTTGGAGCAGTTGAAGATTGTACCCAGGTATTAGTATGTTTCCGTTCTTTTAATGGTCATATTATCTATTTGTATGTGACCAGAGTTTTTAGCCATTCCTTCTCTTGAAATTACCATATATTCTGTCTTATCTTGGTTGATAACCAGCCTCATCTGTTGGGCTTTTTCCTTTAAGTGAGTCAATATAATATAGCCCTATAATATCTATATCATCTGCATAACCAAGCAGCTTGGATGTTCCTCCAATATCACAGTCCTCCTTTACTTTCCTTACGACTTTCTCTAGAGCCAGATTGAAGAGTAGCGGCGATAGTGCATCACCCTGTTTCAAGCCAGATGTTATTTGGAAAGGGTCTGATTTCCTGCCTTTATATGTTACTATATTAAGTATCTTCCATGCATAGTCTGGTCATGTTGATTAACTTCCTTGGTATTCCAAATTCCTGCATAGCATTCCATAGACTATTCCTATGGACACTATCATAAGCCTTTTTAAAATCCACTAAATGTTATGGAGATCTCTTTTATATTCCCAAGTTTTCTCGGCTATTTGTCGTAAGATAAATATCTGATCTACTGTTGATCTGTTTTGTCTAAAACCCGCCTGGTAGTCACCTAATATGTCTTCTGAATATGGCTTTAGTCTATTTAGTAATACTGTGGATAGTATCTTATAGCTTGTGGACAGTAGTGATATTCCTCTATAATTTTCACATTGGAACTTGTCTCCTTTCTTAAAGATAGGTATCAATAATGACTCTTTCCAGTCATGGGGTAATTCTTCTGTCCTCCAGATTTTTATTATTAGTTTTATTATTAGTTCGTATAGTGTTAGATGTAATGCATGGCCACCTGCCTTTATAAATTCAGCAGCAATTCCATCAGTCCCAGTTGCCTTATTGTTTTTAAGTCGTGTGATTACATATAGGAGTTCTTCAATTTGTGGTTCGCATGTTAGAACCTCTTCCTGTGGGAAAATGTTACTTGGAGCTTCACAATTTAGTAATTCAACAAAATATTCTTTCCATGTGTTGCACATTTCCTCATTGGTATTTATCATATTCCCATTTTTGTCTTTTAAACCATATGTGTTTTGTTGGTGCCCTCGTTTCATTGACTTCAGTTCGTTAAAAAATTTCTGGATTCATTTTTCTGATGATTAGTTTCCATATTTTTGATTATATTACTCATATATTCTCGCTTCTGCTGTCGGATTATTTTTGTAGCCTCTTTACATTCATTTCTATAATGCTCTTCCTTTTGGATGTTGTTGATGTCATTTAACCATAAATGTCTTGCATTCTTTTTCCTAATGTCTGCTTCTTCACATTTTTGATTGAACCATCTGTTCTTTCTATGTGTGGTTAACACACTGAGACATTCTTCTGCGGTAGATTGAATTGTATTCTTGATGTTCAACCAAGTTTGGTCAACGCTTTCCTCCAAAGGGGTTTGCAGAGTTTCAAGTTTACATTTTATTTCATCTGTAAATTTCTCTTTGACTGTAATTTCTTGTAGTTTTTCTCTGTTATATGTTGGGTGTAATCTTTGTAATTTAGTATAGAAAGCTCTCTTAAGTTTTATTTTAAATTTTGCTTCAACGAGGAAGTGGTTACTGTGGCACTCAGCTCCTCTATAACTTCTAACTTGCTGTATGTTTGATGCATTTCTGTTGTTAATTAAAATGTGATCTATTTGATTATAGGTTCTCTTGTCACATGATTTCCAAGTTTGTTTGTGTATATCCTTTCTTTGTAGTCTGGTACTGCTAATCTGCAGTCCTTTGGCTTCTGCCAGGTTGATGACTCTCCATCCATTATCATTTGAAGTTGTATGTAGGCTTTCCACACCGGCCACTTTTTTATTTATTAGTTTGCTCTCTACCTATTTTTGCATTGAAGTCTCCCAGCACAATCAGGATGTCCTGTTTGGTGGTTTCTTCTATGACATCTTCCAGATCATTATAAAAGTCTTCTTTAATATAATCTTCTTTCTCTTCAGTAGGTGCATGTACATTAGCCTAATCATCGTTATATTTTTCCATTTACCTTTTATTCATAATTTACTAATCCTGTCATTAACAGCTTTAAAGTTTAAAACGTTCCCCCATAACTCTTTTTTGATGACAAATCCTGTTCCTAATTCATGTTTATTTTGGGTGTTTCCTCCATATATTATAATCATTCCAATTTGCTCTAAAGTACCCTCTCCTGGCCACCTTATTTCTTGAATTGCTGTTATATCCATTTGATATTCAACCAGCTCCTGGGTTAGTTCTTCGGCCGCTCCAGCTCAATACAGTGTCCGTACATTTCATGTTCCAAATCTCAAAATTCCTTTAACGTTCCAAGGTCGTTGTCCAGATAAGTCAGTCCGAATTCGAGGCTCATGTATCTGTTTCGTAACAAAAATGGTTTTTACAAAGGTGGGAATGTTAACCCCACACTTCAACCCCCAACTGGATGGTGTTTCTCTTTGTCTGTTCTCTGCCCTTTGACCTGTCCGGCTTGGGAGCCGGCATAGCTCTCAGGGTCATTGAGAAACTCAAGCTCCCCCACCACGACAAGGTGGAAACACCATCGGGGGAGATATATATAATTATATATATAATAATATATATCATTGTGTGCCATGCGATAAGCATATGCAATCATGGTTCATCATCCCACATGATCACCAAAGTATTGAATCAAGAACATGTCCTTTGTCCCAGTATGCCATGTGGTTAGATCATCCGGGTCCTTATCTCGCTGCACCCCCTTTACTCTTTCCCCCCTTGCAAGTTGTCGCTAATTTTTAAGACACTTGATTCTCCTTTTAATGTGCCCAAAACAATCTTGACTGCCTGCATCTAATTTCTCTTATTAATTTACTGTTTCCATTTGTTTCTTTATGGACTGTTTCATTTGTTTTCTGTCAGTCCATGGTATCCTTTTCAATCTAATTAGAAACCCCATTCTCACAACCAACAGATGTTCTTCTTGTCAGCGTCTTGCCCATATTTGACAGGCCTTCAACAGCATAGGTTCTATACAGCACTTCAACTATCTTGTACTCAGTACAATTGAACTTTTAATGGTGAGTATGTTTTCAGTAATGGACACGGTGTAAATGTTAGAACGTTACGTCGACAATAGCATGAGCGCAGTCTGATGAGGAGTCGATGCTAGCTATCACCGTTCACTACACAATGGAAAGACTGATCACCTGTTTCTGCATGCACTCAGGGCAACATAATGTGATGGCTCTAACAGTGTATACACCCAATGCAGGTTCCTGCCAAGGGACTTTATAAAGTTTTACAAAAATACACTTTTGCCATAGCGATACTTGATCTAATCTCTACAGTGCGTCTTCGATCAAATGTTATGACTGACTTCAAGAGATTCAGGGAAAGATAGTTCCATTGCCTCCAGCTATAAACCAATTAGCCTCACCAGCTGTCTCTGCAAAACAATGGAGCGCATCATCAATCACAGACTGCAGTGGTACATTGAAAGTGAAAACATCCTTGTGCCACAACACGTTGGCTTTAGGCAGTGCTACTCTATGGAAGATCAGACAACCTACCTCTCTCAAGAAATTGAGGATGCATTCCAAGAGAAGAAGCTGGTGCTTGCGACATGGAAAGATCTGAAGGAAAGCCTTTGACAAAGTCAACAAAGCAGTAACAAAAGCCAGAAGGAAAATAGCCATCCTGAGAAAACTAAGTAGAAACCACATGGGGAGCCAGTGTGAAAATACTTAGCAAAGTTTATCAACAGAGCATACAACCACATCTGGAATACGGGTCAACTGCGTGGTGTTCAGCATCAAACACCACACTACAATAGCTGGACAAGGTGTAAAATTAAGCACTTAAGAGTCACCACAGGAGGGATGAGATCAACCCCTATAGTGGAAATGGAGAAGATGGGGAGGACAAGCACTGAGAGAGCGCAGAGATACGAAAACACTAATACAAGCAGAAAAGTTCCTCAACTTACCAGGTCACCCTATGAAGACAGATTTGGAAACTTAGCTATAGGGCGGTTGAAAAGAAGTAGTTTTATCCACCAGGCCAAATGACACTGCAGAGAAAACACCGATCTGCCCACAGTTGGTATCCTCCTGACAACTATTCCAGAGCAAACTCCATGGAAAGATGAACATAGGCTATCAGTACAAAGCCAGACAAACGTGAAAGGACAAGGAAGAACAGAACAGTGAGCAGCGTAGATCAGCCATTCTCAGCTTCCTTGATGAAGAATACCCACAGGACCTCTGGATCCAAGTCTTCATAGATGGGATCAGCACAAAATGCTATTCGAAATGGAGGAATGGGAGTGTACATAGAATACCCAAATAATACTAGGGACACAGCCAGAGTACCGACAGGAAAGTACTGCCATAACTATCATGCTGAAATTGAGGCAATCATGATAGCAACAGAGAAATTACTAAATAACAGCCATGGTACACAACCTGTGGTGCTATTGACAGATGCAAAATCAGTACTCGAGGCGTTCCTGTCTGGGAAATTGTCAGTACGAAGGACATCTACTTTCTGAACTTAGCAGTCAGCATAAGGTCACCATACAGTGGATACCATCCCACTGTGGAGTATCCAGAAATGACAGAGCTGATCGATTGGCTAAGGAAGGAGCAAAAGAAGAACAGCCTGATGTGCCTGTTACATACCACCAAAAGAAAATAATGATCAAATCAGTCAGAAAGCCACCAAAACCTGCTCAAGATGAGTACCACATTATGGACAGCCCAGAACAAGTCATTATTCTGCGCCTCAGAACAGGACACAATAGATTACGCAACCACATGTATACACAATTCAATACTGGTGAATCAGCCATGTGCACACGTGGTTTGGCGTCGCAGACAGCAGAGCACATACTCCAAGACTGCCCAAAATATAACATATCTAGGCAAACCTTTTGGCCTAGAGAGACAGTGGAAGAAAAACTCTGCGGACCGCTGTGTGAACTAAAAAAGACAGTTAAATTCATACAAGAGACAACATTGCAGTTATAGACATATTTCAAGCGAACGAAAGAAGAAGATGAAGAATGAGACTGGGATGCTCACTAATTATAACTTCTCTTCAGAGGTTGAATGGGGTAGGAGTAATAGGACACAAATTAGGATAGAACGAGGTAAAGTAACAGAAGCCTCTGACCAAAAAAAGGTTAACAACACATCAAACCAAATGAAAATCAGAGCATTCAGCAACAAGAAAGATGATACTGACTCTGTCAAAGTGAACAAGTTGCAATATTCATACTCTGCAAAGGACACAACAGGCTGAAATATCCACTTGTTCAATCAACTCTAGATAGGAGATACTGAATGTAATTGTTCAATTGGTAATAAGACGGCAAGAATTTGCTGCAAAAGTGAACAACTGTATGCAGAACAGAGAAAACTATTTTGGCCTACGCCCGCTCCATTTGAGGATACATTCTATGGCAATTCTTATGTCTCCAGGTTGACCTCCACTTTCTTTACATACATGCACACTTGAGAAGATTGATTGAGGCAAGGAGTGGGTGAGAGTGCCGAATAGAAATTCAGACTGTGTGGGGTTATAATCACATTGGACCTGTGGGTGTAGGGAGTGGCGCAGGTCATTACAGAAGTAGAAATTCAGCAATTAATTCTTGACTACTCTCATCAAGGCGATGTGATTATCTATACCGATTACTCTGTGTTAAGAGGCACACAAAAAAGTGCCTGTGTATTCATAGCAAAACTAAATGGCCAATGTTTAGTAAAGGAGAGTTTGGTGTATGATACCACAACCTCAAGTCTGAGAATGAAGGTGGAGGCGGTTACTGCAATTTTCTGCTGGTTGCAGAACAAACTGTATAGAATGTTGTGATTGTAACTGATTCACAAAACATGCTGACAAAGGTGAAGACTGGTATGCTTCGTGTAGAATGACAAGCATCGATTCAGAGGTCACGGGGTCATGTGAATAATGCAGAAGAACAGATAGACTATCATGGTCTGGAGAGAATGCAGCAGCAGGGGTTGGCCAGGGGATCTGGTTGAAAGTCATCACTCAAAGGTAAAGCAATACGGCCATATAATCAGGATGCAGCAGGCACCATTAGTAATGTAACTCTTTGCTGGCTGTTGAGGATGAGGACTGAGTGCTTATTGGAATGCCCCAAGCACAATGATGTCGGTTGACTCAACTCAACTCTACATACACTGAGGTTGACAACTGATGGTGTATGAAGGAGAAAGAAGACAAAGAGTAGGTGGGGAAATAATAATAATCATAGTTTGATGTCTGAGCTCATTGTCTGGGCAAGTGAGGAAAAGACTGGCCATCTATTCCTTCAGGCATCCAGGCACACGAAATGTGATGACGCTACCACATCACAGACCAATGGCGGGAAACTGCTCCCAGACAAATTATACATTATTATAACAGTAGTGAGTTGTGCTCTATCTTTAAACCTCAAATCCTGAAACAACCAAATAAATCAATTTGTTCACTGCTCGCTGGACTTTAGGCACACCTTGCCAGATCGAGAAGACCTGATCATTCGGGGCCACATCTATTGACAGATGTCAGTCGCGGCGATCAATAATTTTGAACTATAGCCTACGATGGGTGACGTGATATTCTAGTATGATAATTTGGTCGCGTCTATCAGTGAGCCGCGTAGTCAAGTGGTTACACACCAGCCTCACATGCCAGTGATCCAGAGTTAGATCCCGGATCGAGTCAGGGATATGCACTACTGACGAGCTCAAATGAGAGCGAAACTCGAGTCTAGAGCTTCCAATCTGAATGTGGACAAGGCCCTAGGTTCATACCAGAATACGATCAGCATTGCCAGTAGTAGGTTGTGCTAAATCTTTAAACCTCGAATCCTGAAGCAACCAAATAAATCAATACTTATAACAGTAATAAAACTGAACATCTTGAAAGCCTACCGACCCATGTTCTTGTACCGAGTGCCTGCCTGACGAATGTAGTGACGGTTCTGGTGGGCAGCTGTATCTTCTCAGTGACAAACTGTTGCACTTTGGGCTCTGAGAGACAGAAATACAAACGCTGATTATGTGGAATATTTACCGAAAACTGCAAAAATACATCAGTAAGGAAGTAAGTAACGTGAAGTAGCCCTTTACACTGTCTGGTATATGGTGTTATACTAAGTAAATGACCTTGTTACATGTCTTAAAGTGTATTGGGCTAAATCCATATTTGCATAGTCCAATCAGCACTCGGGTGATTGTCGCGTGGTCCGCTACTGTTGAAAGAAGTCTCACAGGTACAGTAGAAGACAATGAGCCTAACCACTAGGAAAGACTCTCCACTGAAGAAATAGCAGACGAGTGGCTCGTGAAAAACAAAGGGAGTATGACAAATTGTCCCAGAAAAAGAAGTCTACTATTCTTACAGTGGCACAGGACTGCAGATAAAGTTGTACAGCTATACACACAAAGATGACAGCAAACTTAGTTAGCAGCGACACGATGACCCTGTGGAAAAGAATTTATCCCCCAGCACAAAGAAGTCGATAAAGATGAAAGATTCAACTTTTGTCCTACTCTCACACTTGTGTGATCTAATTAAATGTTGGATATGAGGATAACAACTAGGAATTCTTATTTAGCAATAAGTGACAACACCGCTTATCACGAGTTTAATAATGGACAAATAGAAATATAAGTTCCCACAAGGAACGTAAAAGGCAAATAATTGATGAGAAGTATAAAAAAAAAACAATATATAAATCAAACAATGTTCTCGGAGCGAGGTCTTAATCATAAGACAGGATGGTGGTAAGTCAAGCAAAGTATGGCCGTGACTCCAGGAAGGTGTTTTGGCACTCAGCTGCAAATGGTGTTTCCAACGGTGAAGATGGTAGTCTCTCCGTCGTTCCTCTTTGGGTCACCCTATTCGCCAGTGGCCCACAAATCAGTTCTTTCAGAGTCACGGATGCGCAAACTGAATCTTATGTTGCTGGTGAGTTATGCTAGTTGATGCTGCTGGTGAGTTGCTCTGGTATACCACAACACTCTAGTTCCAGAATCAGATTCTCACTACGGATCGGTGCACTTGTTCAATATAAAATTTTGTTAGGCTTAGTACTTATTTCAGTAATCTGAACTATTTTTGAACAGTAATTGAACTATTACTTGTTTAAGTAATTTACTATAAAAAAGGTTGCTTTTTGAACACCACAATTGGCCCCGACCGTTTTCTGTGATGTCTAGCAGAAGAGTGAGACCGTACATGGAACTAGCATCAGCAAGTGGCCGTTTCAGGGCCCCATAGTCTGTTGCTTGTAGTTGGCCAGGATAAGTAAGCCAAACTAAATTATCCCATTACTATAAATACAAAGTCTGTAACCTTAATGTAAACATATTTTAAAGAATCTTTATAATATACTGAGTACTAAGCAAGATGGGAGGGTGCAGCCAGGCTTTCGCCACAGAGATGTGGCCAGTATTATACCGGCTTCATTTACTTCCCAAGACAATTCTTGGTACATGGAAGCCTCTGTGGCGAAGTGGTCAAGCTGTCTGACTCGGGCTCCGAAGGTTGTGGGTTTGCTTCCGGGGCCGTGTCCTTTGGTTCATGAGTGCATTTTTTTGAAGACTTCTCAGGAGCTACAGAGTTCATGCTTTGTGCGACGCTTTCCCTGTTGCAGAAAGAGACTGAGCCATATGGGATAAAAACCCAGTGCAATGAAGTCGACCCTGTCGACTTTTAAACGACTATTTTCTTTAAATTCTTGCTACCTACTTTAAGTAGGGTAGACATGGGTGCCAGGTCTATTTCTAAAAATCTGAATCCTCCACGATGTGAATCAAAGCCATGACCACCGGACTGATAGTCAAGTGTCTAGCAGGTACCAATATTATGTTAGTCCCATATTTTATATATCATCTGGCATTTGAAGCAAGACATGGTCAAAATCACACCGCCGCCATCACATTCCAATATGAGCTGAGCCCAAAATCACACCGCCACCATCACTTCCCAATATGAGCTGAGCCCAAAATCACACCGCCGCCATCACTTCCCAATATGAGCTGAGCTGAGACAAGAACTTCACAAAATCACACCGCCGCCATCACTTCCCAATATGAGCTGAGCTGAGACATGAACTGACTTCACAAAATCACACCGCCGCCATCACTTCCCAATATGAGCTGAGCTGAGACAAGAACTGACTTCACAAAATCACACCACCGCCATCACTTCCCAATATGAGCTGAGCTGAGTCAAGAACCAACATCACAGCACTCAGGACATTCCCATACGTGCTCAGTCCTCTGTAAAATAATAATGGTAGCAGTGTGAGTATGTGTCTAAGGGCAGGCCTTTTCTCAGAGTTTTGAGCATCTGCAAAGATCCTCTGGTCACTTCCTGCAGCACCATTCTCTCCAAAACAATTCTTTGGCGCCTGCTACAGTTCAGTAACTAACACGCTTGACTGAAGTTGCAGTGATCATGCGCTTGGAGGCCCCCCCTCTCCCTCACGGAAGTGAAATTTGTCTATATGGTTTGGATTCCCAGGTCGACGCAGTCTAAAATGGGTAGCAGGAAAGGTCCAGGCATTCAAGTGCGGTCTGCGTAATATTGACTATACCTCCCACCTAGTGTTGAGTGGTTAAGAGGAAAAAACATGTGACTAGAACCATTTACTCATTAGACCTCAAGGCATGTAAATGGGACCTTATTTAACTTTTACTTTATTCTGATATTTTTCTTTTACCTGAATAGGAATCAGTTCATACAGGTAAAACAATTGACTGGCACCTTGATGTCTTTATAGACGATAGTTTGTAAAATGGAGATACCTCTCCATAGCACAAAGCCTGGGCTGAATTTAGAGACCATGTGTTGCCCATATAGCATGATCCATCTGTCGGCCAGTCTAGTTTACTCTAGAGGAAAGGTAACACCAATACGTCTGGAACAAGACAAGCTGCAAAAGCTGCCGGATCAGCAAAACAATGCTCTAACTGCCCGCCTGTTGGATCTTCCATCCTAGACCAGTTGCCAACCAAGACTTAGGGGCTGGTCTGCCCTGCCATGACATTTAGTCTTTAGGTTACATTTCCTCACTAGAGTAAGGCGTATACCCTCCCAATTGCACGCCTCCAACCAAAGCCATTGTCACAATTTGGGGTGTCATGTTTGGTGAGTGCTGCCCAACATTCAGCGCTAACAGAAAGCAGGTAGTACCATCTACTGTCATACGATAGCTCTTTCATATCCGACTAAGACCTGTAAAACTATTATGTATGAATATGAACAGCTTTTTAGAGAGTTTATCGCAACACATTTATACCTTATTATAGTTCAGCAGCGGTATCACCCTGTATTTTTAGCAGACCTGGTAAGAATAACAAAATGGACGGTATGCATATTTATATTTGTTTAAACAGGAAAAGAATTATATACTCTCCCTAATCCTGGGGCAGTATATTGAATGTCTAGCCTTCTCAGATAAGGGCGAAAACTCGAAAGACTGGTATGTACTTTAAAATATGGACGTAGCAGTCAATCCCAGCATTTTTTGGCTGTTTGTGATTCCTGGGCAAGTTTATGTTAAGTAGTTTGCCACTGCTTTCTGAATGACCGGTACCAATACTATTTCAAGTGCGGTATGCAGTATTACGAACTGCATCCGTAACCCCTTCACCATGTAACCGGGTATGCACTTTGCTCACATGTAAAGTTCCTGTGCATTTGTAAATCAACAACAGCAGGCCAATTAGGCAGCTACCTAGGCTAAATATAAACAGAAAACCTTCCCACTAACTCAAATAATAATCAGCGATTCTGGTTAATTTATATTTGAACCAGCGCTGGTCTACAGAGTTTGTGCACTGTGTCGAGGATCTCCTTGTGTGATCTATGGGAGGACACTGAACACTTTTTTGTTTGCCTTTTGCTTGCTTAGAACTCAAGTGTAACCAATACATGTGCTACTACTTCAGTGCAATGGACTGGTTTGTGTGTGTGGATTAGCTTTCCCTGTTACCAGTGTCCCTCGAAATCAGGCGAACTCACCCTGACTTCAGAGGTAACTGAGCACTTAAGATTCAAAGGTGAGAGGGTTGACTTTATTGATCCCATATGGCTCGGGCTCATTCTGCAGAGGGGACTGCTGAAAGTGTTACACAAAGCACAAAATGTAGTTCCAGCAATGACCCCCAGAAGTCTCCAAGCAAAATGCACTCGTGAACTTAATGAGGAAGCCTAGAATTAAACCCACAACTTTTGAAGCACAAGGCAGGTGGCTAAACCAGTTTGTCATAGAAACCTTGTAGAGACTTAAGAAGACTTAAAAAGATACCTGTGTACAATTAAAGTGCAAGGCAGGTGGCTTAACCAGTTTGTCATAGAAACCTTGTGGAGACTTAAGAAGACTTAAAAAGATACCTGTGTACAATTAAAGTGTCATAGAAACCTTGTGGAGACTTAAGAAGACATAAAAAGATACCTGTGTACAATTAAATTGCTCCTTTAACCAGTTTGTCATAGAAACCTTGTGAAGACTTAAGAAGACATAAAAAGATACCTGTGTACAATTAAAGTGTCATAGAAACCTTGTGAAGACTTAAGAAGACATAAAAAGATACCTGTGTACAATTAAAGTGTCATAGAAACCTTGTGAAGACTTAAGAAAACATAAAAAGATACCTGTGAACAATTAAAGTGCTCCTTTAACCAGTTTGTCATAGAAACCCTGTGGAGACTTAAGAAGACATAAAAAGATACCTGTGAACAATTAAATTGCTCCTTTAACCAGTTTGTCATAGAAACCTTGTGGAGACTTAAGAAGACTTAAAAAGATACCTGTGTACAATTAAAGTGCTCCTTTAAACAGTTTGTCATAGAAACCTTGTGGAGACTTAAGAAGACATAAAAAGATACCTATGTACAATTAAAGTGTCATAGAAACCTTCTGGAGACTTAAGACATAAAAAGATACCTGTGAACAATTAAATTTCTCCTTTAACCAGTTTGTCATAGAAACCTTGTGGAGACTTAAGAAGACTTAAAAAGATACCTGTGAACAATTAAAGTGCTCCTTTAACCAGTTTGTCATAGAAACCTTGTGGAGACTTAAGAAGACTTAAAAAGATACCTGTGTACAATTAAAGTGCTCCTTTAAACAGTTTGTCATAGAAACCTTGTGGAGACTTAAGAAGATATAAAATGATACCTATGTACATTAAAGTGTCATAGAAACCTTGTGGAGACTTAAGAAGACATAAAAAGAGACCTGTGTACAATTAAAGTGTCATAGAAACCTTGTGGAGACTTAAGAAGACTTAAAAAGATACCTGTGTACAATTAAAGTGCTCCTTTAACCAGTTCATCATATAAACCTTGTGGAGACTTAAGAAGACATAAAAAGATACCTGTGAACAATTAAATTGCTCCTTTAACCAGTTTGTCATAGAAACCTTGTGGAGACTTAAGAAGACATAAAAAGAGACCTGTGTACAATTAAAGTGTCATAGAAACCTTGTGGAGACTTAAGAAGACTTAAAAAGATACCTGAGTACAATTAAAGTGCTCCTTTAAACAGTTTGTCATAGAAACCTTGTGGAGACTTAAGAAGACATAAAAAGATACCTGTGTACAATTAAAGTGCTCCTTTAAACAAAATGTCAGGTTTTCTTTTTTTTGGTGCTCGCTTGCTTTGAACTCAAGTGTAGTCCATAATACTATTTCTAGTAGTACTGGACTGAATGTTGCATGTGGATTAGCTTTCCCTATCAACAGTGTCCCTCGCCATCAGGCAAACCCACTCCAACTTCAGAGGTACTTGCAATTTACGTTGCCAAGTCAAAGACGATAGGTCAACATTTTAGTCCAACTGTCCGTTGTAGGGGTTGAACCTCTTACCTCAGCATCAGCACACCGGATGTTTAAGAACATGTGTTCCTATCCACTCGGCCATGCTGACCTACAAATGTCAGGTATGAGCCAACAAATTGAGCAGAGCTGTCAACTGAGCCATATGAGACCGAGTCAGAAATGATGTTATCAGACACTCTTGTCCCACATATACTGAAAAGCAGAATATCAATTGGTTTGGCCATCTTGATAGAATACAACACCATCAACTACCAGCACTGGCGCTGCATCAAAGAAGATCTGGTATGACAGCAAGAGGACGTCTGAAAGGAAAATTGACATCAAAGATATTGCACAAGCCACAAGGAATGACACTATCCAGTGCCACCCAATGGGCACTAGAACGTCAACTATCCTCCCCACGTTGCTTGATGGCAAAAGTGGAAGATGATAATGATAATGAATGAATCAGTCAGTAAACATATGCTCTTCAATGTAATACCTGAAGCATTTTGTGGACTTTCTAAAGTATATCTTTCCTTTGGCTTCTGAATATGTTCCTCCAGTAACTGTTCTTGTGTTTCTTGGATATTCTTTGCCATGCTGAGCTGCTGTTACTACCTGTCACCCTGGAGCAATGGCCAACTGATTTCAGATGATGGATTAGAGTTTTGGGGCTTGGATCATTGACGATGCCCCATTGAGTTTCTCGTGTTCTGGACAACATTCAGTTGGTATTGGAATATGAATTCTGGAGGCAGTTCTGGAATCAGGGCTGATTTTATTTTACACCTGTGGGGAAAAAAACAACTGTATTAACACAAACACATAGGTAAAAAGTGTATGTGTGTGTGTGTATGTGTGAGTGGCACCTTGCAGTCTTGACAGACCAAAGTGTGTGAGTTGGAATGTGGCCAATATTCCATCACAATGCCTGGGCAGAGCTTCAGAGAACCATGTCGTTTGGGTGCCCAAACGACATGTCCCCTCTCTCGGCCTAGTCTTGTGTATTCCAGAGGAATGGATAACCAATACGTCTGGCACAAGGTAGGCTGCAGACGCTGGCGGCGCAGCGTCAATCCTCCGAGTTATGGCCAGACCCTGGCACCCAAGGGGCCTGGCTTAGAGGTGTTCAGCCAGGTCCCACAGGTGAGGGCCTCGTACGAGCCCGGACCATGAGGGCGCGCACATCTGTCGATCACAAGTGTCCGGACCTGTGTAAAGCGTGCACTACCGTCAGACTCGCCACCTGACTTTAAGCGGACCCCGCGACCAGCGGGAATAGGCCCGCCAGAGCTGCCGCAGGAGATATTGCCTGTCTATTGCAAGCAAATCCCCCATCTTTCCACTGTGCGGATCTCACGACTGATGAGAATAGGCCCGCCGGAGATTATGTTCGTCTGCTGCGAACAAATCTCTACCGAGAGACTGAATAAGTAAAGAAATGATAAAAGTAGTGGTATTTCAATTGCGCTTGCGCTCCCACCTATGCTACACCCTTCATGTGTCTTCACAAAGTCGGACTAGAGTCAAGCTCAACGGGGTCTTCTTTCCCCGCTGATTCTACCAAGCCCGTGTGTATGTGTATATGTGTGTGTGTGTATATATATATATATATATATATATATATATATATATATATATATATATATATATATATATTATATAATTATATATATATATATATATATATATATATATATATACATACACTCACACACACACACACATACTGGAAGGCCCCAGTTTACGTTGGGGTTACGTTTTTGGAAAACGCAACTTTAAGTGAAACGACGTATAGCGAACCACTGTTTCCCTTAGAAAAATTAAATGAAATAGTGTATTATGTAATGTTTATTTTGATGGTTGTTGATATTTATTGGCTAAATTGAGGTGGGTTGGAGGGTGAATGGTAGAGTTATTAGAATGTAGAGGCATTAAATTCTGCCTCTTCATCTGAGAATGAAACTGTAAGCTCTTCCTGCCTCTTTTCCTGGCTCTTCTCTGCTTGAACAAAAAATGTGCCCAATGTCTGCTGCACAGTAACCACCCTCCTCAATCATGGCCTTTAACTTTGTAGGGAAACACTCTGCAGCTGCAGTATCTGCACTCACCGCTTCACCTGAAGCGGTCTGAATGTTGTGCAGGTGTGAACACTTCTTAAAGCACTCAAACCAATAACGACTCGCTCCAAAACTATCATCAGTACTACCAGTACTGCTCTCACCGAACTGCTATTGTTGATGAGTTGGCAAGTTTACATTCAGTAGTTTGCCACTGATTTCTCAATGACCGGCTCCAATACTAATATGTTGAAACCTAGAGCGACATGGTCTGCTGCTAAATCGGTCACAGCTGTGTTTTGAATGCAGGTAAGCGGAATTACGAATCATGTCCGCAAGCCCTTTGCCATGGAGACCGGCTGCTTAATAATGGCTAACCAAAAGTTTTGTTGCATGGCAAAAAAGGGAACTACAATGTCAGCTAACCAAAAGTGTGGCAAAGAAGGAACTACCATGTCAGCTAACCAAAAGTATGGTGAAATAAGGGATCTACCATGTCAGCCTAACCAAAAGTATGGTGAAATAAGGGATCTACTATGTCAGCTAACCAAAAGTATGGTGAAATAAGGGATCTACCATGTCAGCTATGGCACAAAAGAGGGAACTACCATGTCAGCTAACCAAAGGTATGGCAATACAGGGAACTACCATGTCAGCTAACCAAAGGTATGGCACAAAAGAGGGAACTGCCAGCTAACCAAAGGTATGGCAAAGCAGGGAAAGACCATGTCAAACAACGTCGCAGATGTTGGTGTTTGTTTACGTCTAAATTAACATACCTGTTGGTTACCCCATGTCTTTAACATAAGATTATGTAAGGACAAAAAGTGTCACAGTTACATCTTCGCGAACTAGGGAAGCACGGACGATGACAACAACTATAACTTTAAGAGAATCCTCCCAATCGATGGGCGGATTTGTCAATCTTTAAACATGTTTCTCATCAAAACAAAATACATATTCGTAGCAAACATCTCTCTCTAAATGATAAGTGATAAATATAGCAATGTCAATTGTTGGCATATCGTGAAATGGGTGGGGTGTGGTATGACCTCATTAGCATAAAGTTTCTTGCGGCAACCGGTTTATGCCTGGAGGTACCCATGCTTGTTTCTGATTAGATGAATTCAGAAACATCTGGTTAAACTTCGCGGGAAACAACTCTAAAAACTGCATAAGTGGCCTGTCTGCTAGACTGGAAACCTTTGTCGTTAGATGTCATTTCTCTGTGGAGTTAAATTTCGATATTTGATGCCCGGTAAGTTAATTTTTCATATAACTCACATACAATAAAAAAAATTAATTTGACTTTTTATTGCATTTTTGCATTCTCCATTCAATTTTTCATATATGTGAAGAGTTCCAACAATTATCATTTATGACTTTTTTCAGAAAACAATAACCAATTTTAGCATAACAATGAGATATTGATATCGCAAAATTCAAAATGGCAGACCCATGCCGTTAGCATTGCGTAGTATAACAGAGTGGAATCCTTTTTATTTTATAATTAGAACTGCCAATTTAACTACTAAAATTAAACAGAATACAAGTTCCATTTGTAGCAGTAACTTATCTGTGTACTTGTATAATTTGTCACCCTTTGACATGACTGAAAATAATTTTGAAAGCCAGTTTTCAGACCCACCTGTTGTAAACCTGTAAGGAGTACTTTTATTTCTTAGCAGCGCACCTGTACATAATTATTTAAATTTAAATGAAATGCTGTGAAATAAGTTATTGCTTTTTTAAAATGTTAGCATTTAATTATTAATTGCTCACTTTTAGATACAGAACAGTGAAATTATAGAGCAGAAGTAGAAATCAATTATTAGCAAATATTTAATTAATTAGTATCTTTATTTTTTATTATTTAATATTTTAATAATTAATTAACTTCTGCTTAATTTATGCAGCAGTTACAAACTTATTTACTTACATTAATGCATGATATTTAATCAACACAACAACAAAAAGCTGTCACAATGCAGTGGGTACATTAAAACAATATGGGTACATTTTCAAGAATTGTTCTTTCACTGATGACGAACATTTCACATGACATTTAATTAATATAAATGGGCAGCTATTTTTAACTGTTAATTAGGTCACATCACATCCTATCGAAAATTCTTAGAAGTCGAGTGCATTTTCTCGGAGACTTGGAGACTCTTGTGCTTTGTATGATGCTTTCGGCAAGCTGCCCTGAGCCATATGGGGTAAAACCGGGTCAATGAAGTCGATCCTCTCAATCTTCTTGACATTCTATCGAAAGAGGAATGTGACCTTTACTTTCCTGTTACCAAAACGCATAATAAAAAATACATGTTACCAGGTTCGTTAGCAATGCGACAGACTTTTAATGAATAATAAACAATTGGCGGCCATTATTAATTGTTAATTAGGTCATGGCACATCCTATTTAAAAATAGATTATACGCCAAGTTAGGCCTCGCCACCCTGGACGCAATGATATATGGTACTATGTTGTCCGTTTAAAAATAAACAAGCGACAGTAATAGAAGGCAGAATTTCTCAGCTTGCAATTTATTGAGCCGCGATAAAAATTCCCCCATTTCTTAAGATCCCATTACACTTCCTGGTAGTAGATAACGACACAAAAATTGTAATAACTCCGCTTAGAATTAACGTACAGTCTTCGTTGAGATACTGTTGTATTCATCTTGTCTTAAGTAAAAACCCTATTATTTTTCAATATTCTCTACATATGCTAATAATACTCTAGTACATGCCAGCTTCCTGGCCTAGAGGTTAGTGACTTTTCTCCGTAATCTCGTAGGTAACATAACGACGGTGAGAATCAGCAGTGGTTCGAATCGCGTCGGTAACTTACGGGGTATGTGAGCCGGCCGCTCAGAAAGCAATGGCAAACTACTGAGCGTAATATTGCCAAGAAATCAACAATCAGCTGAAAGATGCTGGTCAGCGATGTCCTTTATAAATTTAAAAGGATATGCAAACATTTTTTTTACTCTAGCTCTTTAAGCAAGTAAACAAACACGAAAACACTGATTAAATTGAAGCGATGATTTCCTATGCAACTGGTGTGAGAAATTCAGGCTTGTTGCTCGGTAGTACTCACAAAGTGGGCTTTTCTTGGCTGTGCAGACAACGTTTTTATGTCGGCTTTCACGTACTTCTTCTGTTTCTCCCTTTTCAGTTTCTCTTGTGATACGCTTCAAGAAGTTCAGTCGACAGTTACTCTGTTTGTTATGCTGATGCTCAATCCGTACATTTACAATACAATCCCCTGTCATCAGCCGTGACACATACTCCTTGTCACATCTGTCATTTAATTATAATCACGACTGTCAACCATCAAAATTATTTCCTGGAAGAATTATTTAAATCGTGGCAATATTTTTGTTCAGTTTTAATGCTTTACTTCTTCTTACACCTTGCGCTATATGCATTGGCTCAAACGCCACTCTAAGTTTAACCAACCTCCATTTAGAGTTGCACCAATTGTTGAAATTCTACGAGTACAGTATAGCAAAGGTCACTCTCCACATATATACGTATGTTCGGTGTATGTGGTGCTAGCCCATAATTTTGCAGATAAATCGGTTATTGGGAGGTGATGTGGATAATATCACGTCTGCCACTTTTAACTCACTGAGCAATTTTTCGTATCTATTTAGGCTGAATCTATCTAGAAACCCACGACTATTTTAATCATATTAATAATAAAATATTATAATAATTAAAAACAACAACAACAACACTGTCGCCGGATTTTCGTAACATGAACACAGGGATGCAAAGAAAGAGTACTAGTAGCAACGCTACTGCAATAAACTAAATTAAGGGAAGCGATTTATTCGTATTCAATTCCAGAATAGCCTACCAATGAGTCACTTTTGGTAATCTAAGTGTTGACATTTTGTACAATTATATTTTATAAGTTTTATAAGTTATAAAATGAAATACTTTTCAAAAGGGCTGTCTCGTTGTTGTTGTTATTTATTTATTTATTTATTTATTTATATTGGAGAGCGTACAATAACTTATAAGCGATAGTCCCGATAAGTAAGTAAATACCCTTTTAAACTCAATAAGTCGCATTCGGCATTTGGTGCTAGATTGTATTGTATAGATTCTTGGGGTTGAATCCGCTAGACTATGAGAAAAAGGGGTAGGAGTACAAGCTTTATTGGGAAGCTAAAAAGGTCGTCAAGATTATTTAATAATAACACCTCACCTGATATAAAATATGGAAACACAAGGTTAACCTGTCGTCTCGGTATAGGAAGTCATAAGATTACACACAAGTGCGCATGACAACAATAAATACGTTGACAACATTAACAAACAATATATTTATTAAATAAAGACATTGTTCTAAGTTAACTTATAGTATAACATGTTTGCTTCAAAAATATCTTTTAAAATAGTAAGCTGTGTTTATTTGTTTTTGACAGTGAATTTATATTTCAAGGTATTTAACAATTTAAAGGGATGTAATCGTATGAGAAAAATTAATTTTAATAATTCCTGAATTGTAATGATCAGTGATGTATCAAAATTGTCAATTACGAAAATTAATATTTAGCTGTAAATGTTATCTTTTTAAATAGCTTAATTATTTGAAACTAGCATCAAATATTAAGGCGTGCATAAATGAATCGTTATCATTCAAGACAGTTTTACCAACGCAATTCTACACGGGTAGTTATGCTGGTATATAAAGAAATAGGGTGTAATAGTGATTGTCAGCCTTCCAGGGAAACCTGGTTGGTTACTTGGCAGGATGCCCATGGTATGTGGAGACCACGTGACATCGGTCACATGTCCGTCCGTCCGAGACCTCGCCGGTCTGTCCGTCGTCTGTCCGTGACCTCGCCGGTCAATGTCTGTCCGAAAGTGGTCAAGGTCCTCGCAGAGTCAGTCAATGGCCTGTCTGACTTGGAAAGCTTAGGGTCGCGCGGGGTTCCTCCCTTAACACATACATGGTTCGAGGGCGCCTGTCCGGGAAGGAGTTTGGTCGGTATGTGCCGGAACACTATACGGATAACAAACCACATACCTCAGAGCTGGGGTGGCCACTAGTGTGGAGACACTAGCCCTGGTTCGTCCATGTGATAGCAGCTGCACGCCAACCTGATACCGTTACCGCTGGCAACGTAACGGGAGCTCAGAGCGTGGGCGGCTCTATCCCTTTTGCAATTTACATTTATTAATTTTACAGCTTAAAAGATATGGTTTTTGTTACTGTTAAAAGGCAAATATATAGATAAACTTGTGTTAAATGTACCTTTCTTATATTACATTTACTGTTTTCTATACACTTTTCAAGTAGTCAGTAATTTGTAAGAGCTATGACAATGCTTTAACATCCTTGGTACATTACATTACTAATAAAATCTCGATGTATATCAGTGTTATGCTACGGACTTAAATAAAGCATCATTGAAAACACACTTTTTAAAACAATGTAAAGATAATAAAAACAACAGTAAAATTATAAATTGTGTACATATATATATATACACATATGCTACTCTGTACACTTCTTTAAGAGCAAAACTAAGAAATTATGTTCCGAACAATTCTTAGAGAAGTCTATGTTGTTAAAATAGCTTCTCGAACACATTCGATGACTTCTCTGTATAATGTCTCACGAGATTATACATATATTTTGCTTGAAAATTGAGACGTATACTTTTCTGTACTTGTCGTAAAGACTAATATGTATACTGATATGTACACTTATCGTAGATTTGTGTTATATTTCTTTGTATACATCTGTGAAACTGGGACTATATTGCTATATAAGATTCTTGGAAATATATAGAGACTACCGTACGTACATGTTAGACGCCAAAACGTACAATATATGCAATTGAGAATGCTGGAGATTACTGTGTAATCTTATTATAGACTGATAAACACATTGGTCTGTATACATTTCGAAGACCGATAAATTATACTGCTATGTACACCCTTTGAAGACATTCGTATCCAGCTCTACACTCTGTGAGAACGAATGAATTACCAAAATACGATAAGTAGATTGTGAGCCTTACTAGAACAAGAAAAGGTTGTTCAAGTAAAGCTCACAATCTACTTATCGTATTTTGGTAATTCATTCGTTTTTTAAGCTTTACTGCAGTTCCCCTTATACTTATCAACCACTATTTGAGAAGACCCATATGGGAAATGATTTGTATTCTTCTTGAAGACACAGATAAACTGATCTGTGCATGAAGTGACTATGATAAGTAAACTACTGTGTACACTTTTTGAAGACTTATAGATACACTGCCCTGGGCATTTCCCCCCCCCCCCTAAAAAAAAAACTGTCACATGTCTTCAAGATTGTATATGCATATTGCTCTGTACACTGCTTGGAGAACAAGACATACTCTTCTGCATTCTTTTTGTATACTGAGACAATATTTATACTTCTCTGTGCATTCTTGAAAACTGATAGGTATGCTGCTGTGTGCACTTCGTGAAAATTGATTGGAATAGTCACCTGTGCTAGTCTTGGTGGCCAAGATATACACTACTCTCTACTCGTTTAGGAGACTAAGGTGTACGTGCTTCTAGGAAACAGATGTAGACAGCTTTGTACAATTCTTGGAAATTGAGAAGTACACTTCTTCTTGAGCCCTTAAAACTCCTCGTAATGGAGTATAGTCCCACAGTCTTGTATGCCACATCATTTGTAGGCCAATTCATGCTTGGTTGGAAGCTAATTAATTATTTTTCCTACGAGGTCTACAATGATTATATTATATATTTTCCTTTCAAAGCTCAGATAACAAACGGGATCTTTCTCTGTCAAAGACCTGTTATTGTTCAAGCGTCTCTCCAATAATAACAATGAATGAATCACCCAGAAAACGAGAAGTAGATTGTGGGCTTTACTGAAACACGACTACAAGAAACAAATTGGACGTCCAATAATAACAGGAACTCACCTGGAGACTAATATGTATATTCCTCTGTATTCTTCAAAATGTATAGATAGTCTGCCCTGTTAACTTCTTAAGATCTGATATGTGCACCTCTGACACTTCGTGGGGACATCAGTCATAATGCCGTGTAAACGTTTTGAATACAGATCTGAATTCTTGGAGTACGATAAACATAGAACTTTGTACACTTCGCAAAGACTGATATGTGACCTGCTCTGTACTGTTCTCGTAAAATGACAGGTAAACTAATTTGTGCAATTCGTAATGACTTGATCGATAAATTGTTTTGTAAACTTCGTGAAAACTACTAGGTATACTGCTTCGTATTTTCTTGGATACAAAGATGTAACTGCTCTGTAAACTTCTTGGAGATATATAAGTATACTGCTCTGCACTCTTCTTTGATACAAAGATGTAACTGCTCTGTACACTTCTTGGAGACAGGTATACTGCTTCGTATTTTCTTGGATACAAAGATGTAACTGCTCTGTATGATTCTTGGAGACATATAGGTATACTGCTCTGCCCTCTTCTTTGATACAAAGATGTAACTGCTCTGTAAACTTCTTGGAGATGGTTATAATGCTGTGTACTTTTCTTAGATCCAAAGACAAACAAGTACACTGCTCTGAACTCTTCATGCAGAATGATGATGTTGTTTTTTTGGTGTGTGGTCCCATTCCTTTTGCCAAAATGGGGAACAGTGGGGAGGGGCAAATTTCTAACATGATCTACACCTATTTGTCAGTTATAGTATCCGCCTAAGCACACAGCTTCTGCTAACTCTTCCATGGTAGGAAAGTACCCCTGACATCGTTGTCCTATATTTTCTAGATGTGGTCGAAGAACGATATTTATGGGGATAGGAAACATCCCAGACTGACTTACCTCGTTAGTCTAAAAGAGCTGGTAATGCTCAGATTTAACAGAACCCGACGTTCTGATTTTAAATACAGAATTGAGATGCATATTCGTCTTTGTCAAATTCTTATAAAACATATGAAACAGCGAAACTGGTCAGTTGCTCTTTTACAGTGTCTTATCGGCGTCGTCTGATTTCATGAAGTGTTTTCCTTCTCACTAGGGTAACCTTCACAACGACAGTCAGGCTCACCAGGAGCGCCCACAGGACCAGAAATATCTATAGACAACACAACACCAGAATCATTCTGGGATGCACTAGAGACACCCCAGTAGTGTGTATGCGTTACATCCTTGGTCTACTGACTGTTGCTGGTAGGCTCAAGGTGATGCAGGCGAAGGCATACCTCAGAGTAGCTGCAGACACAGACCACCCACTGCTTGAGGCGCTGGACGCAGTTAAGGGTCAGCGACTGATAAGAGGGAAATCATGGATGGCTCGGGCGGAGGATACGATCAGACAGGTGTGCCCCTTAGAGAACATTAGGCGTGGAGAGGAGTGGGTCAGAGTGCCAGCGGAGCAGTCAGACTTATGCAGAGTTATAATCACATTAAGCCGGGAGTGCAGGGAGTGGCCAGCAGGGGCCACGGAAGTGGAAATCCAGCAACTAATTCAGGTCAATGCTCACTCGAGTGATGTGATTATCTACACAGATGGTTCGGTGTCAAGAGGTGAGAGATGTGGCTGGGGGTTCATAGCCAAAGCTAATGGTCGATGTTTGGGGCAGGAGAGCTTGGCATATGATACCACAACATCCAGCTTAAGAATGGAAGTGGAGGCAGTCACTGCGGCTCTCCACTGGATGGAGAATACGACACACACACACGTCGTGATTGTAACTGACTCAGAAAGCATGCTGACGAGAGTGAGGACGGGCAGACTTCATGCGGAGTGGCTTGCCTCGCTTCGGAGGTCACGGGTGACAAGCATCACCTGGATCTTTTCTCCGGGGTATGCCGGTGTGCTGGGAAATGAACAGGCGGACAGATTGGCTGGCTCTGCAGAACTTGGTGGAGTATTGATACATGACAAGGCAGACGTGGTTGCGGCCTTGTGGGAGCACGTGCACACCTCGGAGGAGCAAATGGATTACCATGGTCTGGCAAGAATGAGACAACGAGGAGTGACGAAGGGATCTGGCCGACGCTCAACGCTCAGAGGAAAGGCGAGACGGACTTATAATCAGATTGCTACTGGTACTATTAGTGTTGGAACTCTTCGCTGGCTGTTGAGGATGGGGACGGAGCACTTATGGGAATGCCCCGAATGCTGTGATGTCGATTCCTAAATCAATCAATCAATCAATCACCAGAATCATTGTACTGTGATACTTGTATTCTCCAACACACACTAACCATGTTTGGAACCTACCAACCTGCACCTCGCAATAAACTGCCATATCAGTTTATAAACTCACAGGGAAATTATTCCGTATATGGCAGAAATAACTACATAATAACTATATAGCAGAAACAACTATATAATAAATATATATCAGAAATAACTAAATAATAACTACAGTGAAACTTCGATTAACCGTCACCATCCGGTCCAAGACTTTGACGGATAACCGAATAGACGGATAACATAAATCTCTTAATACATATGTACAGTAACGTGATTTCACAGCGGACTTGGAACGAAAATGAAAATAACATAATTAAAAGTGAATAATATATATGTGTGTGTATATATAAATATAAATAATTATAAAACTATATTGCAGAAGTGAGTGGCACTTTGCCGTCTTGACAGACGAAAGTATGTGTATTGGAATTTGGCCAAAATTCCATCACACAATGCCTGGTCATAGCTTCAGAGAACATGTATTGCCCACGCAACATGTTCCGTCTCTCTGCCTTGCTTTGTTTACTCCAGAAGAAAAGATAACTGGTACATCTGGAACAAGGTAGGCTGCAGACGCTGGCGGCTCAGCATCAGACCTCCAAGAGCAGGAGGCGAATCTCACCTCCGAGAGCGGGAGTTGAGTGGCAGCCAGATCCTCAGTCAGTGTGATTTGACTTAGAGGCGTTCAGCCATACCCACAGCTTAGGGCCTTAAATCGGGTGTCTGGAGCTATATGAGCGTGCACATCTGTCACTCGCAAGTGCCTGGACCAATGTAAGCGTGTACTACCGTCAGACTTAACTTACCGTCACTTAACTCGCATGCCTGACTCTTTGCGGATTGTAGCAGAATGTATTAGCTTAGGCGTGCAAGGCTACAGCACGCTTGAGCATCCTGATGGAACGAGAAGAAGGATGCTCAAGTCGTGACGTGGCTTGTTGATGGGGTAGTCAGTAAACACCAAGGACGAGAAAAGAGAAGTCAACATCATGATAGAATTGTACTGTGATTTTGTATCGACCATCATAATCAAATAAAGCCTGTTTTAAAATAATCCAGCAGAACTTGTTAGTCCTCTGTACAAGCATTGTTAGAGGAGGATTAAATGGAGCCGCACACAGGATTCGATATTTTTTACTTGGAGGTCGCGGACACAATGTGAAGTAAGAAAGTCACTGTTGATGTCAGTTTATAGTATGTGAGTTTCTCTTGAAAATTTTAGACTCATTTAAACAAAAAGTTCAAAATCGGATCATTTTTGATTGAGTAAGAAAGTCAAAATTTCAACATTTTTTGGACACTATCAAAATTATCAAGATTTGTGAATAGAGCCATCTGTATAACATGATTGCCTATGGAGTGTCGCCGAGCTGTTTTCATCATAACTATTTGAAGTAACGGGATTCTTGTCAAAAATATTATAAAGTTTGACCTGCCGGTATTACAGCCGTTGGTAACATTGCCTTGTGTTTGAAGGTCAGCCAGTCACATGCTGAGATTTGTCCAGGTCCAGGAGCAAAGAAATTTCAAGATGAATGTAAACAACTTGAATCAAATGGAAATGTTGTTCTGAGAGAGCGGTTACCTTCTTTGTATCAAGACTACCTAGAGCGAACTCAAAGCCGTTATGTTCATTGAACCGTGACCTTGGGTGCCTGAAGAATCAAGCCAATTGCTCCTTTGGTTGGAAAGTAAGAAGAAATTTTCACTCGTGGTTGCTCTAATAAATCAGAATGTTTTTCAACAAAAGCGAACATATCGTTAGGGAACCCTCGGAGGTAGTTGGGCATACTGGGTTGCCGACCTGCTGAAGAGGGGACCCAAAGTCAAATCGCTTTATTGAGCTAGACCAGTTTTCAAGACGTCGCTTAGATGTGCCCTGTTATCGGGTGAAAAGAAGGCTGAAGTCTGGTAGGGGCCCACCCAGGGGCTGAAGGTACTGAAACTTGAGACGTTGGAAGAAGAAGCTCACCGAAATTACGTGATCGTTTGGATGATTTCAACTAATACAGACTCCTAACGTTTGGGTTCTACCTGGCAAGAAAATTTTCAGCGGACATAGGTGAATCCATCTTTCTTGGATCAAGAGCAGAAATAATGGTAATTAGTTAAACTTTAAATGTCATTTTAGATACTATTGACTGATTGAACAATTATTATTAGGAATTGCGTAAGTTAAATACGATCATATCTTTAAATTAAATTGTTATAAATGTGAATTTGCTTGTATAAGTGAAAATTATTTCAGCTAAGCTCAGGACGAGTTTTTTTTTTCAGGTACCAAGAAATATACAGAGGAAGAAGTAGGCATATTGTTTTAAGCTTGATATAAATTACAGAGAAATAAGTATGAATTACCTACATGTAGAATTACAACGTATCAGTACATGGTTGGGAGAGTTAAAAGTGGCAGTTAATGAAGTAGAAAATTTTGTAGAAACGTTGCAGAACAGAACGACTAGACAAGAGCCTTATAGATTTAAGGTAGACGGCAGTAGAGTAGGAAAGAAAAACAGGAGACAGCCACTATTTAATAAAGACAGAAGACAATATGATTATGATTATGCGGTTGGTTATTATGACGAACCAAGGCTTGATGTTTATAGGGTAAAAGACGGTGAGAACAGACGTAATGGTGGAGAGTCGGACTGGTATAAATATCGTGAGAGAGACCTTTCCAATAAGTTATGGAAATGGCCATCCCATAGCAAGACTGCTAGGAAAAAACGTGACGACTGGTTTGAACAAAGACGGAGACAGTATCTGAGGTCAGGGTCAAAGAACAGAGTAGAAAACGTAAGTAAGAATCCAACTAATAAGCTGGTTGCGAATCTGACTCTTGGACAAGAAAAAAAGAAAATAGACCAAGAGACTCAGACACAGGTGATTGAGGTGGTAGAAGAAAACACGCAGACACCAGTTGATACAGTAGAGAAAAAAGTCCAGGTACAACCGGTTAGCAAGGTAACGAAGGGAAGTCAAACTGACTTAATAGAAATTCAGTCAAAACCAACTTACTTGACTAAGGGAGACACGGTTGAAATTAAGAAAGATAAACAGACAAGAACCAAAGACGAAAGGAGACCAAGGAGGAAAAGTGTTGGAGAAAGAAATATAAACAGTTTAATAGTCAATAAAGGTACGACGACTGGTATGTCAAGTTCCTCAGGTATAGACATTAAATTAATCCCCAAATGGTGTAGGAATATTAGGTGTGAGGGGTCAGGTTATGGAGAGAATATTTCAGACAAAGATATGGGACTTGTACAGAACCGGAGTATGAAGAATAGAAGTAAGAAGAAAGCCAGATGTTCTAAAGCCGACTATGGGAATAGGATCGACGTGTCTGCAGTAAACTACTATGAGTCTGATGAGGGAACTATTATCAGTGTGTCATCTGAAGACGAGATGGGGAAATATAAACGTTATGTAAGTTATAGAGGAAACAGTGAGCAGACCGACGCAAATAAAGGAAATAGAAAGAAAGCATTTAAGAAGAATAATAATAATAGACAGATAGCGGAAATTTACTCGACGAAAGAAAGTGACTTAAGAAAAATAGAAGAATATATGACCTTAAGACCTGAGTACTTTAACAACAGATTAACAACAGATAGTGAAGATAACATAATTGAAGAAAGACGTACTAATGTACTGAGAGACAATGAAATATTTGGCTTAGATGCGCTCTATAGCTGTTAAAATTCCGAGGGTGAGGAAGGACATATTGCATTGTTTTAGCTTATGAAAAGAATTGCGGTTTGAGCAAAGACATATGGGGTGTCTAAAATAGGCAGATGAATTTTGTTTGGTGTAGCATCACATGGTTCAGGGTAGGCAATAGGAGTGTTGTTGAGGATAGAGAGTCACGGCAACTGATATTCTACGTGGATACGTTATTAAGAATATCTTATGTTTGGTTGCGGTGTAGGGAGCATAAACAAGGTAGAAATAGAAATGTCCCTTGTCCGGAATGGCTAGAGAGAGAGAGAGTTGATCACGTTCAGTGATGTATAACTGGTGTGACTAAAGTAGGGTAGATTCAGCACAGAATTAGCAGAGAGAGAGATAAACTAAGTATGAATGCTCGTACTAGAATTGGTTCGACGCAGAGCTATGACGTGATGTCTGAGATAGTTTCGTTTGGTAGTTGAGAAGTAAGTATAGTATTGTTGACAGGTGAACCGAGAGTGTCTGATGAGGAGATATAGATAGAGGAGGAATTGAGTATCCTGTGTAAAATAGCCAGTGGAGCGCAAGAGTATTAAGAATAAAAGACTGTGGAAACTGAATACGAGGTCTTGGTGAGGGAGATGACGTAATCACGTCAAGAAAGAAGAGGTGATTAAATCTGAGGAAGTGGTTGTGTGGAGAAGTATAGAATGATAGTTACGAGGTTAGTGACTCGTTGGAGTGAGGTTTGTTCTGAGAGATCGTTGATAGTGCTGGTTAGTGTATAAAAGAGATATAAGTTGCGAGAGATAATGTATAGGTTCTGACCTTTGAAAAGGAGCGAATGATTGAGAAAAGTAGAAATAAGAAAACAGTTGAATTGTGAAAGTCCTGTGGAGTAATTCGTCTGGTAATGCGTTGTTCTAGCATGTGTAAAAATGTAGACAAACATATGTCTGTTGAGTATGGATAGAATGATGTCAGGTGATTATTAACGCATGCATGTACGAGGCGTTTGGAAGTGATCGATATGTTTAGGCTATAGTGAGTAATTGCTGGGATGTTGAATTGGTGTCTAATTTTTTTTGAAGTAATGGTATAAACATATAAGGTTGGTGTGATAGGAGAATAATCGTGAGATGTGAACACGAATGTCGTGTGAATATGCGAAGAGTGGCTGCTGACTGGAAGGAGTGATGTCTTTTGTGTGGAATATCTGAAGTTAGACAGAATTAATGATAATTGTATGACAGGATGACGGAAAGAGAGTGAACATTCTGAATGACGTTTCATGAAACAGATTTAGTAGTGTTGGCAGAGACATGTCGAAGCAAGAATGCCTGATACAGAGAATTGAAAGAATATGGTTTATTAGTCGGAGTGAGAATTGTCGTTAGTCATGTGCAGTGTTGGTTATTGTTTCTGATAGAGTCCCGATAAATAGGAGTAAGCAAGAAAAGGAGAGAAAGTGGTTAGTTAAATGAATGTCGGAACATTATAAATAGAGTACTAGAGAACGTATTCCGATAAGTGTGACTAGTCTGACTATCATCGCGGTGTGTGAATGAAGTTATGAGAAAGTTGAGGATAGTTTAGAGTTGTTGTTGTGAGATGTTAGAAAGTACTGAGGCGGGAGAATGAAATATTACTTGCGTCGGGTAGAAGGGAGACTTAAAAGTAGAATTAGTTGTTGGTACAGTAGATAGAGGCATGGGTGAGGTCTATAGTAAATAGACAAGTTTTTTTGCTGGTCGTAGTAGGGTGGAGATACCGTAGTTGACGGTAATGATTAAGAAGTTGTAGTAATTCTTGGTACAAATCCAAGGGAAACAATTGGTGTGCCGAGCCACAGGTTCTATTGATAGATAGATGACTGCTGGTACATTGAGATAACATTGGGATAGTCGCCACATTAGTACTAGGTGAAGTGAGTTGTCCTGCAGTTTACAATGGTTGTTTAGAGTGATATTCCAAATATTGGGATGTGTTAGGACTTAGTTTGCAAAAGATAGTATGTTGAGAGGGGAAATAATCAATGTTTAACTTTTGATGAAAGAACAGATATTGTTCTAAGTTAGGAATTGGTCTGTAGGTAACAGATATATATATATATATATATATATATATATATATATATATATATATATATATATATATATATATATATATATATATATATATATATATATATATATATATATATATATATTTTGGGGTTAATGCTTGGCATTGAGTTGTTTTGTTATAAGAATAATAGAATAGGCATGACTTGGGTGAATAGATATGTATTTCATTGGTCAGTATAATAGACCAATGTTGATTGAATATGTATGGTATGTTATGTTTTTTTGATTTGGTCTTGTAAAATGATTATCATCATTTGATTTTAGAATAGGATTGTTGTGTTTTCAGTCTTTTGCGTACAAACTATTGGTCCGTAAAAGAGACCAGTAGTGTTAGGTAACACTAGATATTTTCTTCTAATTTAAATTGATGCATGTTTTATTGTTGGGGATAAACAGTTCAAAACTTGAGGGGTATGACATCCTGTTGTGATTTTATTTCACTTAACTCATAATTTAAGTGAATTGTCTTGTGTGTTAAATAAGAAGTTTATAAATGTGTTGGTTAAGTTAAGTTTAAATTACAAACAGTTATGGTTTTGTCCAGTATACGGGACTTTATATAGTACCCTTCGTTCAGAAAATAGTAATAAACTACTGAGGACTAGTAGAGAGACACATTCTCTTTGTGAATAATAAGTTCATGAATATATTCTGTTGGCAAGATTGCTGTGACAATCAGCGTAGAGAGGTTGATGATATACTGGCTATGAAGTATTGGAAACATATGCCATACTTAAATGGGGTTACTACTCAAGAAAAGAGGTTCTGAGGGAGTTAAAAATAGGAGATGCATGATTGAATATATATGGATTGGACGCCATATTGGGGAAGAAAAGATTAATATGAATAACGTATATAGCAGTGGGGTAAATGTGGGGGAAAGTATAAAACATGGTTTCCATGGGGTCAGAAGTGAACATGGATTTGGAGCCATGTTAAACTTTCATAAGAGACACGAGGTTGCTGGCTTATAGAAGAAGAAGTGGATAACGTGCTACGCCAGACAGTCTGAAGACAAATAGTAAAACATGAATTGAATCCATGTTTTTATATTCTGGAGCAATAGAAAAGGGAAGTAAGTACGTAAATAAACAATTGTCAGTGTAGAGTGCTGTGGTCACAGAGAACATAGATTAAATGGGGTTTTGGGGGTCCGTAATATATGGACGTTAATTGCAAGCAGTGAGGGGTTAGAAGGTCACGGACATCAGTTGCTGTTGATAACGGCATAAGTTGAGGTTCAGGAGAAATGCCCATGGCAAATGGACATTAGTGGGTTGCTGAGGTTTTCGGCGAGATTAAGAGAAAATTATGAGTAAGGTATAGGAGAAGATTAGTTATGTGAGGTGATGTGTAAAGAGGTCTTGAGGGATGATGGATTTTTTTTATTTGTGTAATGTCTGTAATATATAGACATTTGGGAGTGAATATAATTTTTGAGGGTATTTGATGCTGTAGATAGCAGCGTAAACTGTTACCATAATAAGTGGTACTGTAGAAGATATAATTGTGTTAGACTTTATTACATAAAGTCTCAAACGACATAGGGGGGTAAAGGTGTGTTTGGTTTAGGTGAGTGTGGTTTTTGTGAGGAAGAGTTCTAATTCTTTGAATCTCCGGTGCGCACCGATTCTTTGTCTTCCTATCGTGTGCAAGTGATTTCAGGTTGGTTGGAAGTAGAAAAGTAGTAGTGTGGAGGTAATACGGTTAGTGATGACAATAGAGAGTTGAGGTAGTATCAGAAGAGTACAGCGTTTTGAATTTTTAGGGTTAAGCGGAGTGCTTATGAAGAGAAGAAGGAGTATTTCAAAAAGGTAACCATATGTGTTATGATTATTATATATGTGTTAAATGTTATTGAGGTATAATAGATACCTATACAAGAAGGTGTTAGGATGTGTAAATAATATATGATATGTTTTTTGAAGGGTCAGAAACGAAGAAGAAATATGACTTCATAGTGGTTTGCTATGTGACAGGGGGAAGAGTTACCAATAGAATGAAATATTTACTTAAAATAGAGATAGTTTGGGGCGGATTAGAGAAATTGTGGGAGGTGAGGAGAGAAGGTGTAGGATAGAGGGATTAGGAGTTAAGACTTTTGAAGGAAAAAAGTCTTTTCAAAGATAGGAAGGTGTAGCAGAATGTATTAGTTTAGGCGTGCAAGGCTACAGCACGCTTGAGCATCCTGATGGAACGAGAAGAAGGATGCTCAAGTCGTGACGTGGCTTGTTGTTGGGGTAGTCAGTAAACACCAAGGACGAGAAAAGAGAAGTCAACATCATGATAGAATTGTACTGTGATTTTGTATCGACCATCATAATCAAATAAAGCCTGTTTTAAAATAATCCAGCAGAACTTGTTAGTCCTCTGTACAAGCATTGTTACAGGATCTCGCACATCTCCCAGACTGAATAATTATAGAAACGATAAAGTAGTGGAATTTCAATTGCGCTTGCGCTCCCACCTATGCTACACCCTTCATGTGTCTTCACAAATTCGGACTAGAGTCAAACTCAACGGTCTTCTTTTCCCGCTGATTCTACCAAGCCCGTATTAAATTTTTAAAAAGTGGGTAAACGGTGGGAGTAACTATAGCTCTCTGAAGGTAGCCAAATGCCTCGTCATATAATTAGTGAGCGCATGAATGGATTAAAGAGATTCCCACTGTCCCTATCCACTATCTAGCGAAACCACTGTCAAGGGAACGGGCTTAGTAATGCAGAAGTACCTATATAATAACTATATTGCGGAAATATTCTTCTGCGTTCATCCGGAGTGTTTTTTTTTTTCCAGGTGTAATTGCTGTGTATTGTTGTGCACCCTTGGGCCTAGACCCTTAGGCCAACACATCCGACTTTTGCGTGCGTTTTTGGCCAGGTTAGCATTCCTGCGGGACTCTCACTTTTGTGGAGCCATCCACACCCCAGCTGGTCAAGCTAGAACGGTCGAATACTTTGCCATCATCCCCCAATGGAAGGTAGGGACAGTCCATGGGCATTATCCGCCATCCAAGGGAGGCTTCCAATTGCAAAGCCGACACATATCGCTCTGGTGCTGGGCTCACCGAGGGAATCACCAAGTCCTGCTCATGGCTGCTTTAATTCCTCATTTCAATGTATTTGGCTTTTCGTTCGCTTCGGGCTGCTCTCCGCACATACCAGGAACGGTCGACTGCAGATGGTATCCACTCAGCGAGCTTTCGGACATCTGCTAATCTCTGTGCCCGGAAAACAACATAGTTAGAGCTGTTCCGGGCACAATGGACATTCGGAAAACTAGCTAGTCAGAGCTGTTCCGGACATGAAGGAAATTTGGAAGACTAGATAGTCAGAGCTGTTCCGAGCATGAAGGGCATTCGGAAAACTAGCTAGTCAGAGCTGTTCCGTTACATTCGGAAGACTAGTTAATCAGGGCTATTCCGGGCACGATCGACATTTCACTCGCACGTAATTGCGTAGTGCCAGTTTTTATTTGCCACCCTTAGGCCGGCACATCCGACTTCGGTGGACATTTTTTAATGAGGATAGCCTTCCTCGGGTTTCGAGGGACGTTATACTCTTATTGTTAGAGGCGTTCAGCCATATCCCTCACCTGAGAGCCTTAGAGTATGTGTCCGGACCTAGCATTAGTGGCATCATGTGCCTGATTTGGACTTATGACTGCTATCCTCAGTTTACCTGCAGAGCAGCAGGTTGTGTCTCTCTTGGCTCTTGGTCTGGTCCCTATCTCAAGGCTATATAATAACTAAACAGCAAAAATAACTATATAATACCGATATAGTAGAAATAACTATATAATAACTATATAGCAGAAAAAGAAAACTATATAATAACTATATTGCAGAAATAAATATATAATAACTATATAGCAGAAATAACTATATAATAGCTACAAAACATAAATAATTATATAATACTGCATATTGCAGAGTTTTATACATCATATTACGTGAATAAATGAATAATAGTTAAGCTGAAAATGTAATAGGATTTGACATTTCAGCTTGAGTAATCCATCCAGTCGCTTCACAGATGGTTGTGTGAGGCGACGTTTCAGAAATTCTAGACAATGCACCCCTTGGGGAATTTAAACACAAACGCCACAAACAATTTGTTGCACGATTTATTGCCCGGCGTACTTCACAGTATGCACCTGACGAGATGCAGCGAAATATGCCAGGCACTAAATCGTGCAACATGTTGTTTGAGGCTTCTGACTTTAAATTCACTATGTGAATACATTGTTTTCAACTTAAGTAATCTTGAATCATTTGGACAAACGATTTATAATGTAATATAACATCTAATTATCTCCTTGCTATGTGTTGGTGCTTCATTGCCATAGCAAAAGCTATTGGCCAATGGTTAGTCAAGGAGAGCTTGGTATATAACACTGGACTGTTTACCAGCGACATGCTAGGAAATTAAACCACTTCTACACAGTCTGCCTTAAGAAGCTATTGAAGATTATATGGCAAGACAAGATCCCAGACACTGAAGTTCTAGAAAGGGCGTCCATGCCCAGTAACCACACTCTGCTAATGAAGATTCAGATTCACTTAACTCGCATGCCAGATCACAGGCTCCCTAAACGAATTTTTTTCTTACGGCGAGCTGCGTTGTGGTAAGCGCTTCCAAGGTGGGCAGAGGAAACGCTTTAAAGACACTGAAGATCTCACTAAAAGCTTTTAGAATTCATCACGACACGTAGGAAACTGCTGCCAAACACCGAAATTCGTGGCGTACATCATTACGCAAGGGTGCAGTCACTTGTGAAGCAAACAGGACTGCAAGAGCTATAAAAAGAAGACTGGACAGAAAAACCACTGCAGGAGATCCTCCCCCCGGAACGTCACGCAATCTTTGCCTACATTGTCAAAAACCATTTCGAGCCAAATTAGGCCTTACCAGCCATCTTAGAACTCACGGCTCCAAACTTTCAACCCCACTCGATGAAGTGAATGGTCATCATCAATCTTGATGGACAAACCACATAGCAGTGTAGAGCAGGGAGTTCTTGAGCCTAAGGAATTAAGGCCGCTTGGCTAGTGCAGTCGCCGCGAAACTGTGCAGGTTAGGATTTTCTTCTTGCCCCGAGCAGAAACAAAAATCCACACCTTACCGAGGATTTGAAAGAGGGTCTCCCGAATGAGAATACAGCATTCCTAGCCACTCAGTCAGCCTCTTAACTTTTACTAATTATTGTAATGCGACAATCGTCCGTGAGGAGAGCATTTCAAGTCATTGAGATTAACAATTTGACTATTAGTGGCCACGACAATAAACTTCAGGGCTTATATAAAAATAATTTTGGAAATCAAGTTGTCCACTTTTAATTAAAAATATTAGAAATAAGTTTAATACGTATACTACAATAACATAATATTCTGACCAATAAAAAGATGTCACTTGAAACGAAAAAAAGAGTGTTGAGGGGATACATAGAGCCTCTTCATTTGTATGGATGTGAAACTTGGACAATGAGCAGTCAAGCTGAAAAACATCCGATGGCTGCAGAAATCTGGTTTCTGAGGAAAATGCAAAGAATACCATGGACACATAGAAAAACCAATGACCAAGTACTACAGGAGACAAATGAAAATCGTAAATTTATTAGAAAAATTAGACGTAGACAGTCAAAATGTTTTGGACATGTTATGAGAAGAAATGGATTGGAGAACTTAGTGACAACTGGCAAGATCGAAGGGAACAGACCAAGAGGAAGACCGAGAGGAAAATACCTGGATGGCTTGGCCACATGGCACGGATGAGACAGGAACACTGAGCTGATCAACGACTCTGGTGATCGAGTGAAATGGTGAGTCATGACCGCCCACGCTTTCCGGCATGGCACATGATTGATTGATTGACTACAATAAACTAATTTTAATACGTATATAACAGTTAACTAAGGAAACATATGAGTGTGTGTGTATGTGTGTGTGTGTGTGTGGTGTGTGTGTGTGTTTGTGTGTGTGTGTGTGTGGTAGGGACGTTCATTTGAAACTCGTTCCAATGGCTTTATTACAAAAGCATAAAATGAAACATTAACAGGTGTGGTAGAATTAAACAAAGCATTCATTTTGAATGAATTATGCACCATGGGTTGGTCAGAAAAGGTCGCCGTATGCATTGAGGCAAGCATCCCATTGCTTAGGTAGTAGGCGAATGCCGTCCGCAAAAAAGATTGTGGTTGCTCACTGAACCAAGTGATTACCGCAGTTCATTACCTCTGCATCTGTCTGAAATCGTTGCCCCTTGAGAGCTTTTTTTAGTTGTCCTGACAAATGAAAATCACATGATGACAAATCAGGACTATAGGCTGGATGTTGCAGAATTTCCCACCTCTTCCTGGCTTCCTGCACAATCTTTGCAACATGCGGACGAGCATTATTGTGCAACAAAATCACACCGCGAAAAAGAATGCCGGATCGTTTATTCTTGATGGCTTTTTTGCAGCTTGTCTAGTGTTTATAAGAAATGGGTAGAGTTGATGTTGACACCAGGTTCTTTAAAGTCGGCCAACAATAGCCCTTCATGGTAAAAAAAAAATGCGCTCAGCATAACCTTACCAGCGGAAACCTGTTAACTTGAATGTTTTTGGCTTTTGGTGATCCAGCATGCTTCCTTTGCATGCTCTCTCTTTTGCTGCTCGGCTCAAAGTGGTGACACCATGATTCATCGCCTGCCACTATACGGAAGAGAAATGCATCACCCTCAACTATGTAACGCAGCAAGTGGTTCAAAAACCATCCCATGCGTTCCTCTTTTTAGTGGTCGGTCAACATCCGTGGTACCCACAGTGAACACACCTTCAGATACTGCAGTTTCTTACTAACGACCTTTTGAATTGTCCCAATTGACACATCAAATTCTTTCGCTAGCGAACGTATGCTTCGACAACGGTTCATCTGTACTGCTGCATCAATTTTGGCGATGTTTTTTTCTTCTGTTGCAACAATATGCGCTTGACCCGGTCGTAGAAGATATGTCGTGAACTGACGTCCTTTCCGAAATATTCGTGCCCAGTCTGTCATTGTTGTCTTTGACACACATTTGTTACTGTACGTTGCCTGCATTCTTCGATGAATGTCTAGTGGTCGACATCCTTCAAATGAAAGAAACTGAATTTTGGATCAACCCGGCCATTTTGTCAACGCCCAGAAACAGAACCTATGCATCATGGGACGATAAGCACGTGCTCTTTTATTCATTTGTCAGTACTTATCACATGACTATGACATTGATCATGTTCAACGTACGCAAGTTACGCGCGGTGCGGCACGAACGGATTTCAAATGAACGCCATTATGTATATATATATATATATATATATATATATATATATATATATATATATATATATATATATATATATATATATATATATATATATATATATATTGCAGCATACATGAAAAACAAAAATCACAACTTGTGCAGTTTTCTCGTATACTCATGTATCACATCAGGTTCTATGCGAGGCTTTCGGCAGAACGAGCCATATGGTATAAAACCAAGTGCTATGAAGTCAATCCCATCAGCTTTAAACTTATAACCCTGTTGTTAATCAAGCCACTCTGCTAATCAATATATTTTTGTCAAGTATATTACAATTTGTGGTCAAAGGGATACAACCTGGAAAATATTTAATCGGATTGGCTCAAAACGAATGTTGAGTTAAGAAACGACATTACAGCATCGAGACATTCCCATAAGCGCCCGGTCCTCATCTTCAACAACCAGTGACGTGTCCCAGTACTAATAATACCAGTTACAGCCTGTTTATTGTCCGCCTGGCCTTTCCTCGGAGTGTCGGCCAGATCCTGTGGTTGCTGAAGCCGTGACACCAGTAGTTGGTGGCATGGGTGCCATGATGAAAGCAATAACACGCATAGACTTCTACTGCTCTCAAACTTCTGCATTCCCGGAACATTGTGGGGTCTGTTGACAACGAAAGACCTACAATCCGGGGAGGAAACATTACCAAACTAAAGAATACACAAACAATAGATTACATGATTTATTGCATGGCATATTTCGCTGCATCTCGTCAGGCACATACTGCAGAAATCACACAACAAGAAGTAATTAGATAAATCCTTCTAGCTGAAATATACAGAACACATTATTTACACAGTAATTTGAATTGTCTACCACGGTAATTTTAAACTGACTACTATGTCTTTCTGTCTGCAGTATGTACCTGACGAGATGCAGCGAAATATGCCGGGGAAAACTCGTGCAATCTATTGTTTGTGTCTTGGTTATTCACATTCACTACGTTGATTTATAAGCTTGGGGAGTGGAGGTAGAGCTCTGTGGTGCAGTCCATGTATAGATGATGGGTCAGTGTGGGATGGGAAGGAAAGTCTCTCCTCTGTACCCTAAGCTGTAGGGCCACTTCACCGGTCCTAAATACATACCCGAATATTGGTTGGCGCTCACAGAAGCACAGTATGGGGGTGATATTAGATAACGCACTCATTATCATCATGTGCCTCGCAAGGGCGATCCAACCGTAGATATATACCAGTAAATTTCCTAGGAAGTAAATGCGGCTGACGTGATTTATCACATCACTCATCGAATGCCAGTTGGTTTATACAAATATAAGGCTAGAGCCTCATGCACAATACGTTTGAATGTGTGTAAAATGGCCCTTTACGTCACTTGTACAGGTGTATTTTAATGACTTTGCATTGTTTGAAAATATTGCCGGTCCAAGTTTTGTATTCACCCTCTGTAAAGATCATGCAACATAATAGGTGAATTCAAAACCGGCAATATTTTCAAACACTGCACATGCATTAAAAATACACCCTATACTATATTCACAATACGCCTTATAGTGAGAAAATTAGGTTCTTTACAACTGTACTTACTTACCACATACCACACAAGTCTACAGACGTGGACACGACGTCTGCATACCCGATGTCCTACTATAAAGAAGTACTTAACCATGCTGTTTTGTCTTTCCTCTTCTAATGCCAGCTGTAGATGCACTTGAAGATGGCGTTTAGTCATTCCTGGTTGACAGTAACATGTTGAACAATTCATGGTGTTGCTGAGTGTTTCTCTTTACACCAAAGTTGTGAGGTATTTATGTGTAAACATTCGTTTGCTTTGAAACTTAGTATAATCTATACATGTGATACTACTTCCTCGTGTACTGGACATAGATTTTCCGGGATAACTTAGCTAATAAGCAGTGTCCCACGCAACAGGCGAACTCCGACTTCAGAGGTACTTGGAATGACGTGAAATTCAAGGACGCAAAGTTACATTATTGTCATGTATCTGTCTACCCAATGTAGACTGTGTCAGGTTTCAACGGCCTGTGTGCCTTTAATTCATATGTTTACAGAACTGCTAATGTAGATGTTGACATACTTCACGTGTGGAGGTTCTTTCACGATCTTTAATCAGTTCTTTCTACTACCTGCAATGTAGAGATATTTCACGGTGTTGGTAAGTCTCCTCTACATTTGTAAATGTAAGGATACATCAGGATGATTTTAGTCTTCTCTCAAAAGTTCTAAGATCTGAGGAACTTCACAATGTGTCTTGTTCACTCTACTTACGATTAGAGGAGCTGCATGGTGCCCTTCATCTCCATGCCCTGTCATATATAGGGGCTGAGTGGTCTTGATGTATGCTGTCCACCTCGTGTGGCATGCTGAGGGTCTCGTAAGTGATCCAATTATGCTATAATGTGCGTCCGTGCGGGATTTACGAAATCTTCTCTCGGCAGGTAAACAGATTTAAAGGGGGCTGAGTGGTATCGAGGCATGGTGTCCGCCTCGAGTGCTGGAGGTCCTTGGTTCAAGGCCCGGTTAGGGCCGGGATTTTTTCACGTGGATTTCTAGTAACAAACATTACCCCTGGTCTCTGCGTTGTGAAATCGGACGCCCGTGTGTATTGTTGCGCACGTAAAACATCCCTTGGCAGTTGGAAATCGAAAATAGTAGCCTATGGGCACTGCCCGGGCAAAATTTCGAGTTAAAAATCTACCCAAAGTTTTTCAGGATCTTCGCCGGTGCAATGGAGTTCGTGCACTGAGCTGAGATTCGCCGGACTCAGGCTTGAGTTAGAAGTAGAACGGAGCACTTTATGTGGTACACCCGTATGCCATGATGTTGATCCGTTGACTAAACTAAACTAAACTGCCCTGTCGTATATAAATACTTCAAGATACTGTTTAGTCTGTCCTCGTCTACTGTAGGATGTTGTGGCATTTCTCATCTTTCATCATCTACACTGAAATGTATCGACAGAGGTCCATCGGTTGTGTTTGGCCCCTCATCGTCTACCGTGTATGCAAAGATGTGCTGCTATCTGTAATTTTCAAACCATATACACACTCGTTGGTGCACACAAACCACACACGCACACACACATAAATATATAAATACACACACACACACACACACACACACATATATATATATATATATATATATATATATATATATATATATATATATATTATAGTAATAATAATAATAATAATAATAATAATAATAATAATAATAATAATAATAATAAGTCAGATATGACTGAGCTACTGTATGACAGTAGACGGTACTACTACTACCTGCTTTCTGTCAGCGCCGAATGTTGGGCGGCGCTTACCAAACCCGACACCCCGCATTGTGCCAACGGCTTCGGGCGGAAGAGCGCAATGGGGGGGGGGGGGGAGTACAAGCCTTATCCTGGTGCGAGGAAATGCAACCCAAAGACAAAATAGTCATGGCAGGGCAGACCAGGCCCTAAGCCTTGGTTGGCAGCTGGTCTAGGATCGAAGCTCCGACAGGCGGACAGTTAGAGCATTGCTTTGCTGATCCGGCAGCTTCTGCAGCTTGTCTTGTTCCTGATGTATAGGTGTCAACTTTCCTCTGGAGTGAACTAGGCAGGCCGAGAGAGGGATCATGCTGCATGGGCAACACATGGCTTCTTTATTTTAGCCCAGGCTTTGTGCTATGGAGAGGCAATAACTCCATCCCTGGTCTTAACCGGTCTCGGAATCAAAGCGAGGGGCAACTGTTACGGGTTATAAGTAATTGTCAGTTGGCGTAGACATGGGGCGCCACGCGTTGCCTCTGACGGTGGGAGACACCTACAGGTGTCACTGATCAGCTACCACCCGCCTCAAGCTGGGCAGCCCCCAGCCAATTGGGTGCTGATCCGCCACAGCCTGATTCAATGGGTGCTTGGGGCTAGGACAAAATCTGAATCGCAGGCAGTAAAACCAATGCACCAGGTACTAATAAAAAGAATAATAGAAACCTCAAGCGATGGCTTGCAACCTGGAACGTAAGAACCATGTGTCCAGGATTTTCCACTGACTTGACAAATATTGACGATGTGAGAAAAACGGCTGTGATTGATGCTGAACTCAATCGTCTTAACATTGATATTGCTGGCCTTCAGGAGACTCGTCTCGCTGAGGAAGGGTCACTCAGGGAAAACAATTACACCTTTTTTTGGAAGGGTAGAGGGCAGGCAGAAAAAAGGCAACATGGTGTGGGCTTTGCAGTGAAGAATTCGCTACTGGGAATGATTGAAATTCCAGCAGGAGGAAATGAAAGACTATTATCCCTGCGCTTGGCAACCTCTTGTGGTTTTGCCACCATTATTACTGCATATGCACCGACACTCGATTCCTCCGATGATGTGAAGGATTCGTTCTATGAGGAGTTAGACTCCGCGATCAAGGCAGTTCCAAAATCCGACTACATTTATATGCTCGGTGATCTCAATGCTCGTGTGGGCAAGAACTCGAGTTCATGGCCAGTGTGCCTTTGAAAATACAACATCGGTCGCATGAATGATAATGGGCAAAGGCTGCTGGAGCATTGCACTAGAAATGACCTATGTATTACAAACTCCTTTTTTAAAACAAAAGAGTTGCATAAGGTCACATGGAAACATCCAAGATCCGGCCATTGGCATCAGCTGGACTTCATTATCACACGGAGACAACATTCTTAACCATACATCATTAACTCGAAGTTACCACAGTGCTGACTGTGATACAGATCATTCTTTGGTTGTTGCAAGGGTTAGACTGAGACCAAAGAGAATCTACACAGCTAAAACACAAATCTAGCCCCAGGATTAATATTATTAACACTCACGATCGTGGAAAGTGCTTTGAATTTCAACAGCAACTTGAAGACGCTTTCACTGATACATCAGAAAATTGTATAGTAAATGATAAATGGAGTAAACTTAAGGAAACTATTTATAAAACCGCGGTAGGGGTTTACGGCACTGTGGATCATAAGAGGCAGGACTGGTTTGCGGTAAACAGCCAGATACTGCAGCCTTTGATTGATAAAAAGAAGAGAGCTCTCTTAAGAAACAAGGAAAGACCAACGCGTAACACTCTGAGTGAGCTGAAGCAAGCAAGGAAGGATGTGCAAAGGCTGCCAGGCAGTGTGCGAATGACAATGAACATGTTAGCAAAAAGAGTCTGGGAGAACAGGAAGCTTACTGCCAAAACAAAAGTCCTCGTCTACCAAGCCTGTGTCCTTAGTACTCTTTATGGCAGTGAAACCTGGACAACTTACTCACGCCAAGAGAAACTCTAAACAGCTTTCATATGCGGTGTCTGCGAAGAATACTTGGTATTAAGTGGCAAGACAAAATCACAAATACTGAAGTATTGGAAAGATGAGGCTGTGTGGCGGTTTATTACATGCTCAGTCTTCGTAGACGTAGATGGATAGGACATGTTAGGAGGATGGATGATGGTAGAATACCAAAGGACATCTATTTTGGTGAATTACAGACGGGTAGGAGATCTCAGAGTCGGCCTCTACTACGATACAAAGATGTGTGTATGCGGGACATGATTGATACAGGCATTGATAATGCACACTGGGAGCAAGTCGCCGCTGAACGTGTTGCATGGAGGGCAACTATCAGAAATGGAATAAAGACAAAGGAGAAAATGATTGCAGATAAAGCACACACAGAGCGTGAGAGACGTAAGATGGTGCAAAATGATGGAAATGACCGGTTTTCACATGCATCTACTGTGGGCAAACATTTGCAGCAAGAATTGGCCATACCAGCCACACTTGCCACCGCCATGGGTCGCAGCTATTAGCCTTTTGAAGCACAATGTACCAAACTATCGTCTGTCAAGACGGAAAGGGGCCAATGTATAATTATATATATATATATATATATATATATATATATACTATATATATATATATATATATAATATATATATATATATATATATATATATAATAGAGAGATAGAGACACGGAAAGAAATATATTTGTTCTCCATAGATCATACTATGAATACAATTCGGTGGAACTGCGGTAAAGCTGTGGGAATGTAAACAATATAAAATAACTCTAAGTAATGCAGAAGAGGTTGAATTACGACACATACAGGACGTTGCGGCCACTTGCCTTCATCAGCAAACAAATACATGCACGAAACACAACATATAGTACAGGAGAAGATCCTCCTGTGACTACATTAAGGCATAAGGACGGGATGAGAAGAATAAAAAGATGGAAAAAAAAATTAGAGCAATGAAGAGAAAATGAAAATATGAAGAAAAAAATGTTGCTACTTGTCTCAGAGTCCAAGGCTGTATGTACTGCTACCACGAATGTATTCTTTATCTTCTTTTGTACATAGCCGTGGGAGTGTGTGGGTCATGGGGACCGAGGTAGGGGTTGATACCAGGGTAGTGGGAGGTCACGGTTGAGTACCAGTCCCAGGTAAATGAGTGGAAGTAGTACGTGAAATAAAGAGAGGCAGGGAAGTGAGGCTGGAGACTGAAAGCGATGGAGATGAGATAGTTATCTGAGAGTGAGAGCTGAGGAGTCCCATTGGATGTACGTACAATGCATGCCTGGGTGTTAGTGAGTGGGTCAGCCATAGTGAACAAATATTAAGGATCAATGACGTGTGCACCTAAGTATGATGGTAATACTCAGGCTTGTCCATGGGACATATTTTTCTGTCGCATCCCATCCCATCCCATGGTAATTTATGCCTATCCAGTCACATCCCATTCCATGGGATTCCCATTAATATGGAATTCAGTTGAAATAAAATTATGAAATTTATGAAAGTTTAGATATGAAACGACAGAATTTATTACTTTTAATATTAAAGAGTATTTTATTTTTTAAAAAGGCTCATCTAAATATGACAATTCAGTGTCATTATGACACTCTCATTCTGTGTCTGAGTCACTGCTCATTCAGCACATTATCCATTTTCTGCTGATCGACTGTTTCTAATAATTCAGTTAATCAAGGTAATCCCGGAACCATTTCCACAATTTTCATCTCACATACAAATCTGATATACACAGAGTTTATAACGAGAGCTGGTAACATCCGTTTTCGTAACTACTAACAACAATCCAGCTGCACTAAACAAGCGCTCTACTGCTACTGATGACACTGATATGGCCAAGACAATTTTCGCACTTGCTTTTAGCAGTGGAAACCTGTGTTAATTTTTCCAATAATTTAATGGTTGTGAAGTTGGTTGCCGTAATTTTTTAAACATGGTGACTTCATCCTCAAGGCATTTGTTTCTGGGTCATCAAACATAAGTGCTTTGTTTGGTGGAGGATCAAAAATAAGTCAAAATCACTTTTCGGCTTTTGTTCTATAATTCCTGCTACTTCACATACAGCAGATGATTCAGAAGAAAGATTTAAATCCTTGATGAATAAATAACAGTTGGAACAACAGACTTAGAAAAAGCGATCCAATCATTAGCCCATTTATTGGTGTCCACATTCCCTTTCATCTTAGTAACAACTGACTTGACCATGTCTTCTATTTTGGCTTTAATGTCAACTCCAGTAAGGAATGCTGCAGTGACTGCCAGAGAATTGCCGCAATATGGCCAAAGATTTTCTCCAATAATTTTCTGCATGTTCTGACAATATTTCTTCATCATGCTGCTTGAAGTTTCTTCGTCAATATCAACAATAAGCTTTGTACAACTGATAGTCTAGGAGGAAGTATAACAGCAAAATTAAATGAGATGTAGCATCATTAATTTCAAATTGCGGTTTTAAAAAAAAAGTTTGAATTTCTCATGTATGTACAACATTCCTATAATCTGAGCAATATTCGGAATGTGGTTTAAGAATTCTTCATCATCTTTATTAAAGTAATGCGAGTTATTTTTTTAAATGGGCATTGAAACGTTGGTAATATGATCGCCATTCACGTGTTACAGATTTTGTTGGTGTGGAAAATGGCAGCTGGATGCCTTTGCCTAACGTATATTGTAGTATGTTTCAATAAATGACAGTTGATCCATGAACTGATCCAGTTCAGAAATCAGCCTCTGCTGAAGCTATCAGTAATGCATGTTGATAATCTTTGCTCAGTACAACCAGATCGGTGCACTTTCTGTATCGGTATCAAACCGTCCATCAAATGCTGCCGTCATGGTTGCTGCATTATCAGTACACACAAATTATGGACTGGAGAATGTGGTAAGATTCGGCAAGAAATTCACGTGAAAAAAAAAACACAAAAAAAAAAACTGCGTAAATTGTGCAGTATGGGATTGATTACTATCAATGTTTATAAGAGACAGAGGAAAAGTAATCCATTCCCAATTTTGATCTAGTCCACATGAAATAATTCCCGCATATGGCGAAAGATTTGTTTGTCTTGCAGACCAAGTCAATTATTCCCGAAATTGCACATTCTGGATCTTGTGCCATATTTTGAAACAATGTTTGAAATTGCAGTGTGGCCAATTTTCCTTGCTCCAAAATAGAACGAGTCACTGTTTGCCGTGATATAGTGTAATTATATACCTTGTTTGCAGCGTGAGTAGATCTTGCAGCAAAGTTAGCAGCATCACATATAATGTTACTATCCAGCCGAAATGGACACTGTTGGATGTGATGTAATTAGTTCAACAACTGTTTTTGCGATGCATTTGACAATGTTGTTGGTGGTTTTGTTGCTTCCTGCTGCTTGGCTCCAAAACATATTTTGGTGTTGTAGAACCACCAGAATCCCAGTTCATGATATGCTGTATTGCAACTCAATACCACTTTAATTAACCCATTTTTCAACTGTATAACGTTTTGCACTTTGCATAGTGTGAGGTTTTTTTGTGGGTTTATAGAGAATTACAGAAGTTCCAATGAGTGAAGTTCTATAAAGTATATCTCTCTATAAAAGATACAGGTTAGTAACAGCAAGTAATGTCTAGAGGTATTGATATTTATTCTCGCATAACCCTTGTAGAGAAACCATTCAGAATTTTGGCTCATCGAGTACCCCCACTGTGAGAAATTAGACCTAAGTTAAGTTCTACACAGAATTATTTATAGATGATTTCTCTTCTAGGCCATATATATATATAGAGATCTTGGCAGTTAGCCCCAGTAACCAATGAAAGCAGTTCTCTCATCTTCCAGCTGACTGTGCTCTGGTCGCCAACCTCATGTTTGATCTTTAATTATTTATTTCAAGTGACACAAGACACTTGGACAAATGATCACATTGACAATTGTACCATTGTAGTGAACATAACAACAACTGTATTTTACACTGGTTGAACAAGACAACATGAGAAGATCTGGACAACAGTTGGACAAACATTCACAAAGGAATGATCACACCAACAGATTAGACAAGTCATACATCATGGAAGATACTTGACAACAACCACACAGAACTTTCACAATCTCTGTAACCAACCACAACAGTAGAGTAACAGTCACCATGAAGATGCTTGACACCAGTTGGACAAGACAACCACAGGGACATATATCTCAAAACTGTTCTCTTACAACTAATACTTTATTATGTCTGATGAGGTCAGTGAAGACTCAGGCTTCATTTTCTGCCACAATTTACATCTCAAATATGTTTATATGCAAATTATAGTGACATTATCTATGAAAACCCAAACACATCACTCATTATCCCCACAGAACAATAACCTAAAACAAACCCTCCTCCTTCACATCTCTACTTCATCAAAATATCCTACACCACAACACTTTAATCATGCTATCACTTTTCCAACCGTCAAATGAGGAAAACACACTATAAACCTATAGCCGGGCACAAGTATAGGGAGACACTGCTATACTGATCCGTGTACCGTCTTTTAGCACCAATGAAGATGTTGGGAATGACTCAGGTTGCAGTTTCCCCATAATGTTTCTCCAGTTCAGGCTATTCCCCACTTTGACTAGTCCGAAGCAAGTGACAAACATGTCCTTCCGAAGGGTGAGTAGACTGTTCGCAAAGTTGATAGTTTGGGATTAGTTTTACTTTTCCAGCAGAGGAAGATCTAAAAACTATTATGTCCCATCATTCTTCTCTGTCAGTCTATCTCCCACAAAAGGGTTTGATGTAACTACATCACCACATCTAATTATCACTAATCCATTTTTGAGAATTTGCTCTATGTATTAACTTCTGCTCCTTTAGCTTTCAGCCAATATTAATAATAAGCTGTGATATAGTCTGCTCCAAGTGCACCTTTAATGTCCACTCTTAGCCAGTAGTGACATGCTGAAGACCAGGTGATCTCTCCTCTTAAGGTTTCTTCTTGAATTTATCTTGAAGATATAGCCTGGGCTTTTACAAAATTGGAGAGTATCCCTGTTTTAGGCTTTGGATAAAGACTTTTCTTCAGTGCCATCTGTATAGGCCAGAATTAGTGGATTCAGGCTGAACATTTGCAACCTGTTGTTCATGTGGTACTTTATGGAGTCTTATTTTTCAGCTGGAGTTGAAGCTAGAGCTCAGGACTTCCCTGGAGTTGTCCTGGTAATTGAAAGGCCTCCCCCATCTTCCTCATTCTCTGTTAATAAACAAAGACACAACATGTGTTTTACATCTATTGAACCATTGTCACAGTTATACAGTACTATCACAGATTCAGAGAGGAATGGGAGGGGAAAAGGAGTGTGATATTCGAACACCCGCCTCTCACTGATGATGAAGTGCAATTTTATTTGGGGGTTTGGGGTGACATCCTTTCTCCAGGTTCATCCCCAAAACCGTGAAGTCATAGGCACATACTCCTAATCAGAGGCAGCTTCACACAATTATCTTGTAAATTCTCACAATGAGTAGATCACAGGGACCGGTGTACCATGAGAACAGACAGTGTGATTAAGCACCAATAAGTAGGCATTGTATGGCAGAAATCATGCACTAGAATTGCCTTCACATGTGGAATACACATAATGAAAGAAAACATGAATTTTCCCTGACAAATAGCATGAGCCTTCCCATGTATTCATCTGACAAACACTGTAGGTTAATTTCTACAGTGCAATGCAGTCCTGCAAACATGGATATAATAAGTGTCTTTACTTTTACAATTATGAGAAGTTAATTATATAATTATCATCTCATTCACTCAAACATTCTCAGCCATTATAAGGGAGAAATTACATGCAGTATATAGCATCACACATTCTGAAACATAACTGCCAAAGGTAACTCTCAAGAGCGATGTACAGTTTGGTTAAGAATGGTCATGATAGGCACTCAATGAATGTTCAGAGCGCACAAAGGTTTTGCCATATGCATTGAGCGTGGTGTACAGTCATAAGCATATGCAAATCATCAAATCAGACAGACAATAGACATGGTAAGAATGTTTCACTGCGGTAGACATGACAGGTTTTGAGCGGCAGTTTTAGAGTCACTGTACCGAAGTCCTGTCTTCTTTTTACATTTTCTCAAGAAAATACTCGGCCATTCGTCTCTCTCTCACTTCATCAGGTTTCCACATAACATATTAAATGATTTAGGTACCTGGAGTGCAGATGACCACATCCTAAAGAATGCTTTTGGGCAAATTTTACCACTGCAACTTGAACACGTCCTTACGGGATGGAATCAAGGCTTCGACTGGCGGGCTAATTATGTATTAAGGAGCGTTACCAGCCCAAGGGTTACCCAATGAAATTGAGACCCCACCATTCATCTACCCTCTCTCGATCTAGAATCTACGATTCTATTTTTAGTTAGGGTATCACGACGGCTTACGTGGTTAACTACTGAGTATTGAGAAATGAAAATGGACTGGGGATGCGAACGTCTGAAGACATCATGCTACACATAGCAAAGAAATGGTGCTAAAATACCTTCAGATATTTTAACTGCTTTAACATCAGCCGTTGAAGACTTTACATGTGCTTTTGGAACATCAATCAAGTGGCATTCTCCCTCACTGAACATCTTAGTAACAACAGTTGTAGTAAGATCCTGGAACTCATATTTTTGTTTGGCCATTTTGGGGTACCGTAGGCTTACACAGCCTACACTCAGTAACACGATGACTTCAAGTGACTGCCTTCACAGAATATTTGAAATTAGGACTACTATATATTTATAGACTATAAATATATAGTAGTCCTTTTTATAAGTACCTAATATTCAACCAAATAAAAATACTGCTATTCAGCAACGAAACAACTTCGATTACAGCAGATTAGAACTAGCTTCGTATACAAATCGCCAAAGACGCAAATCAACACCTACAGCAACAATGGCTGACTAGCAGCACCATGCGCAATGTGTCAATCTGGCACAGTTGCCGCCTGCCCGGAAACGAAACTGTAATGTCACACTGATACTGTTTCCAGCAATTTAGCAAGCAGCGTGATCATCAAAACTACCTACCACGGCCCAAAAGATAGTCAAAATTTGATAATTTTTAAAAATGAAATGTTACATTGATGTATTGCACTATTACAACACTCCCTAAAATTCCACCCACGCTATCAGAACTAGCCCAAATACCGCATCCCGCTAACACGTTAAATGTCCCGCAAATAGTCCTGAAAAGTAGCCCAATATGGCGTGGAATCTGCCCAACTGGCAACACTGCTTAGCAGTGCGTACTACGTATTTTTTGCTACTAAACCAGTACTCTGCAACCTTTTTCCAGTCAGGTCACACTTTTATAACTTTAATAGCTGGTGACGCACCAACATGTAATCTTATATAATAAAAGGCTATGTGTATTTATTTATTTTTAAACAGGTTTTTAAAAATAAGGTTAGCTCTGACGTAGATCAAGTTGCAATGACATGGCTACTGTCCCATGGGAAATACACATGTGTGCTGTCCCACCCCATACCATCCCATTGTTATATTAATTCCTATTATCTTTTTTTTTTTGGGGGGGGGGGGGGGGGGTGGGGTGTTTTCTGCTTCCAGCATTTAATTAACCGAATCTCCATATTAATAGTGCAAGACCACCTTTTATTCACACATGTGAGTGTGAAAATTGCAAAAGACAGCTACGTAGTAGGAGGCAGTTCAAAGACGTCTAGACAATTGTAACAGAGATGAGTTAAGAACCGACATCACAGCACTTGATTAGAGACATTAGACGTAGACAGTCACAATTTTTGGGCATGTTATGAGAAGAAATGGCTTGGAGAACTTGGTGACAACTATCAAGATCGAAGGGAAGAGACCAAGGAGAAGACCTAGAAGCAAATACCTGGATGGCTTTGCCACGTGGCATGGTCGAGAGAGGAACACAGAGCTGATCCACGACTCTGGTGATCGAGTGAGATGGCAGAACATGACCGCCCACGCTTTCCGGCATGGCACATGATGGATGGAATACAAAAGATCTACAACAATTGTTGGACGTTGTAATAACAGAGAATGCAAAGACAGGACTCTCATTTAAATATCAAGAAATCAGTAAAAATAAATAAAAATAAATAAAGGCGACACCAAAATGTGACATGGAAATAGAATGTAACATTCTTAACCAAGTGGATAATTTTAAATACCTAGGGGCATTTATGCCGGTCTCTCTGGCTGTGGGGTTACAACACTTTCTCTCTGTAATCCCGTTTATCACGCAGAGTCTCGTAGCGGAGCGAGAGCTGAGGCGGTTCGACCCCCGCTCGTGACTTGCGGGATACTGAGACGGCCGCTCAGAAAGCAATGGCAAACTACTGAGCGCAATCTTGCCAAGAGATCAACATACAGCTGAAAGATGCTGGTGTTGACAGCTAAGTCCTGTAAAGGATATGCTTAAAAAAAAGGGGGGGGGATTTATAACATCAGACGGAAGATGCACAACAGAGATTAAGAGCAGAATATGGAACGCAAATGCTGCATTTCAGAAAATGCAATACGTCCCTATCATTGAATGTAAGAAACAGAGTGCTGAAATTCTTTATATAAGTTGTTTTGCTGTATGGCTGTGAATCTTGGAATGTAAATAATAAATTAAGAACAACTTGGAAGCAACACAGATGTGGTTCCTGAGACGAATGTTGCGAATTCCTTTGACTGCCAGAGTAACTAAAAACGAAGCGGTCCATGAAACTAAAACAGATATATACAACAATAAGAAAGAGACAGTTTTCTTTCGTCACATGATGAGAAGACAGGCATTGGAGAATATCGTGACAACTGGAAAGATCAAGGGGAAGACAGGCATTGGAGAATATCGTGACAACTGGAAAGATCAAGGGGAAGAGAGACATTGGAGAATATCGTGACAACTGGAAAGATCAAGGGGAAGAGAGACATTGGAGAATATCGTGACAACTGGAAAGATCAAGGGGAAGAGAGACATTGGAGAATATCGTGACAACTGGAAAGATCAAGGGGAAGAGAGACATTGGAGAATATCGTGACAACTGAAAAGATCAAGGGGAAGAGAGACATTGGAGAATATCGTGACAACTGGAAAGATCAAGGGGAAGAGAGGCATTGGAGAATATCGTGACAACTGGAAAGATCAAGGGGAAGAGAGGCAGAGGCAGACCAAGAGAAATTATGCTGGGTGGTTTGGGGCGGTGGCATGGAGAAATATCATCAGCAGGGTTGAACCAGAAAAGCAAAGACCGAGATCTGTGGAGAGTCGTGAACGCAACGCTAGCTGGCAGGGCACATGATATATATATATATATATATATATATATATATATATATATATATATATATATATATATATATATATATATATATATATATATATATATATATATATATATATATATTTTTGTTGTTGTTGTTGTTGACACCTTGCAGTCTTGACAGACCTAAGTATGTGAGTTGGAATGTGGCCAATATTCCATCACAATGTCTGGGCAGAGCTTCAGAGAATCATGTGGCGCCCAAACGACATGTCCCCTCTGTCGGCCTAGTCTTGTGTATTCCAGAGGAATGGGTAACCAATACGTCTGGCACAAGGTAGGCTGCAGACGCTGGCGGCTCAGCGTCAATCCACCGAGACCTCACCACCACGAGCCGGTGGCGAGTTGGCCAGACCCTGACACCCAAGGGACCCGGCTTAGAGGCGTTCAGCCATGTCCCACAGGTGAGGGCCTTGTACGAGCCCGGACCATGAGGGCGCGCACATCTGTCGATCACAAGTGTCCGGACCTGTGTAAAGCGTGCACTATCGTCAGACTCCCCACCTGACTTTTAGCGGTCCCCGCGACCAGCGGGAATAGGCCCGCCATAGCTACCGCAGGAGATATTGCCTGTCTATTTGCAAGCAAATCTCCCATCCTTCCACTGTGCGGATCTCGCGACCGGCGAGAATAGGCCCGCCGGAGATTATGCTCGTCTGTTGCGAACAAATCTCTACCGAGAGACTGAATAAGTAAAGAAACGATAAAAGTAGTGGTATTTCAATTGCGCTTGCGCTCCCACCTATGCTACACCCTTCATGTGTCTTCACAAAGTCGGACTAGAGTCAAGCTCAACAGGGTCTTCTTTCCCCGCTGATTCTACCAAGCCCGTTCCCTTGGCTGTGGTTTCGCTAGATAGTAGATAGGGAATATGGCATATGTAGTATCTTGTGTGATATTCTCTTGTTTTGCTACTAAAATTAAAATTAAATGTTTTGCATATCCTTTACAGGACATCGCTGTCAACATCAGCATCTTTCAGCTGATTGTTGATTTCTTGGCAAGATTACGCTCAGTAGTTTGCCATTGCTTTCTGAGCGACCGGCTCCATACTCTCATAAGTCACTGGCGCGACTCGAACCGCTTCCAATTCTCGTGCGCTCACGTCAACCACTAGAGTATTCGGGGTTACGGAGAAAGTTGCTAACCCCTCGACCGGGGAGACCGGCTGTTTTGCTACTAGCATAATCTTATTCTCATGGTATATCTAACGGCTATGTGCCGACAGAGTGACAAACGCTACTCGTAGTCCTGCTTATACCGCGTTCGAAACACAGCTGCATGTGATATGGGCGCATACAGACTTGCTCTGGTTTTCATATAATAACAAAGAACCGAACTTGTCAAGAAATCATAAACAGCCGAAAATTGCTAGGGTTGATTGCATCGTCCTGTTAGTGATATGCAACTAAAACATATCTAATATAAACGCATATAATACAAGTAGACATTCATTTTAATGGCAAACTAGTTAGTCGACAGATCATCCTCATTGCACATCGAACCATTCAGCCCATAAGTGCTCGGATCCCCTCCTCAGCAAATCCCGCAGCGTGTAGAGGCTCACGACAACAGTTCTGTGTTGGTTAATCAATCAATAGTTAATGGCAAACTACTGAACTTAAAACTTGCCAAGACATCAACAACAGCTGTTGTGGTGTTAACAGCGATGTCCTGTAAATAGGATATGCAAAAACAACAACAACAAAAGACATTAATTTAAACCATTATCTGCGGTTCTCCGCTACGAGGTGGTTAAGCCGCCTGCCTCATGGTCAGAAGGGTGTAGGTTTGATTCCGGACTGTCGGGTGGAATCTTCTCGGAAACTACTTGATTTCGTCGGTGGAGCTGCGGGGTTCCTGCTTTGCTTTACGATTGTATGACAAGGCAACATTGCTTTGTGCACATGTTAATTGTTCCTGCGAAAAATGCAATTCTTTTGTACACTTCTGAAATGTGAAGACCTTTTATCCGCCAAGAAAAACTGTGTCTAATATTTTCGTTGCAGGGCATCACCGTGTGCTTGCTTTGGATGGATGTTCGTCCATCACGAATGATGAGGACCATTCATTCATTGCATCTTTTGATTTAATGAAGAACGAATGACTTGCGCTTTAGTTTGGATTATAGCGAGGTAGTGGTCGCGCAACTCCATCGACCTCGCTCTCTCGTCTGCTTCCATCTGGTTCCAGTGGCGAGCATGGCAAGACGACTGGAGACGGACACAGTTGCAGTGGACGTTAGGCTGCCACGGCCAGTTATCCCTGTATATATTGGTTCTCGAGAGCCTCGTGCCAACGGCCCTTCCGTCAATTCCTTTAATTTTCAGTTTTAAGACAAGCGTAGCGACAAGCGAATGAGCGTATGAATGAGCGTATGACTACTGAAAGGATCAACAAGATATCCATCGGATAGACGGACTGCCCGCCAGAACAGGCCACACACACATGCGATTATCGAGATTCTACCACAGAAGATATTGCTCGTCGTTGCGAACAACTCTGCCGATTTACGGTCGAGCCTCAGCAGTACGCAATGCATATGACTGTTGGCAGGACAGACTATACACGCACACGCAAGCCAAGAGTAGCATCGCTAAAGCGCGCCCTCCCCGTACAAGGTGATATATGCAAAACCACTGGACTCCTACCGACGAGCTTTCAAGCTACGCTGACAGGACTGACCGAAAAACTATACCAGGTTACATGACTCCTTTGTACACTTCTTTTGCTTCAATGCTGTTTACAATGGCAAACATGGCTTGACTGCTGTGTACACTTTTTTTAGTTTGCGTTGCAACAGCTAGCTTTGTACACTTCTTTTTGTACACCGGACTCCTTTGTACACTTTTTTGGGGGTTGTATATTTGCTATACTACCTATGCAAACTTTTGCGAATTTATCTGGGCATGTCAACAATCCGAGCCTTTCGGCGAGTTACAAGCTGGGACGGGCACACACAACCGAAAAGCCAGCTTCATGTTCACTCTTCGTTCAGAGTGGACCCGTCTCGAGACCTGTCCAAATATCATACAATCATTCCGTTCTACAAAACCTGGGCTTCATGTTGTGTCATCGACGTCGATGTTCGTCCGTCATGAATGACGAGGACCATTGATTCATTGCATATTTGATGAAGAACGAATGACTTGCGCCTTAGTTTTTATTATAGCGAGGTAGTGGTCGCGCAACACCATCGACCTCGCTCCCTCGTCTGTGTCCATCTGGTTCCAGTGGCGAGCATGACAAGACGACTGGAGACGGACACAGATGCAGTGGACGTCAGGCTTCCACGGCCAGTTATTCCTGTATGTATCTGTCAACAACTCAACAACTGTCGGATTCAGAGACCTGGAGTCTCGTGCAAACGGCCCTTCCGTCATTCCTTTAGTTTTCAGGTTTAAGACAAGCGTAGCGACAAGCAATGAGCCAGGATCAACCAGATATCTATCGGACAGACGGACTATTCACGCACACGCAAGCCAAGAGTAACATCGCTAAAGCGCGCCCTCCCGGTACAAGGTGATACATGCAAAACCACTGGACGCCTACCGACGAGCTTTCAAGCTACGCCGGCAGGACTGACCGAAAAAAAAAAGCTATACCAGCTTACTGACTGCAGGCCCACTACTCATCGAGAGAGAGTGGGCGCTTATCGAGACTTTGTCGAACGGTCGTACAAATTGTGCTCCTTTGCCCGCTCAAACCACGAACCTGGCTGCACGATGCGGTTACATTCTCGAAACGCCTGCCTCGCTAACTTGCGTTGGCTGGGAAGATACCATTTTGGTGCACCTCACACAGCCATCCGAGAAAACGTACGCTAGACTCGGAACTGATCTTGCGAACCAGACCAGCCCTCACAGATAGTGATCAACCCGATATCTATCGCATCGGGAAAACAAGACGCTACATGTGCACACAGGCCAGTGGAACATCGCACAGCGCGCCCCAGCCGGGTCCCGGTGACATGTAATCCACTGGACGCCTTCCGACAAGCTACAAGCTGCGCCGGGAAGGACTGACCGAAGAGCTATACCAGCTTACTGACTGCAGGACCACTACTCGGAGAGTGCGGTCCTTCTCGAGACCTTTGTCGAAAATATGAACGCTCGATTGCACACTCATACGTCGTTTTCCGCTTCGAGCTGCGGTCACAGTCCCGAAACGATTGTCTCGACACCGTATCGGTTGGGAGAAACCACTGTCATGTTCACCACACACCGTTTTCCGAGTCAACGAACGCTAGACAATAGGCTGCAAGTTGTGAACCTGACAAGCCCTACAATATACATAACCCGTGGCATGTTTCAGGTCTCGTGTTTGTTCCAGTCATGCTATATGTAGTATAATTTGTGTCCGTGTGTGATTTAGGAAATAGCCTCGCGACAGTTAAACCGCTTTCTATGAATTTAATTTACAACACATAGTCACAGATATTGCTCGAATGTGACTGTGTGTTTTAACTGTGACCAAAGAATATGGCTTTTCTTCTGAAGAGAATAGCAAATGCTCTTCAGGTTCATAAATGTTGTTCTAGATCCTAGCCTGGATACGTCCATTCTGCCTCTCCGCAGATCTACAGTTCCAGTGTCGGGTTGGAACTCCCAGCTGACTTACGGGATTGGGTAGAGAAATGAGAACTCATGACCATATTCCCCATGATATTCATTGTGTTTTCAATAATAATAATAATAATAATAATAATAATAATAATAATAATAATAATAATAATAATAATGCGTGACAGTCAGAAATGACTGAGCTATCGTAGACAGTAGACGGTACTGCCTGCTTTCTGTTAGCTCCGAAAGTTGGGCAGCACTTACCAAACCCGACATCCCACATTGTGCCAATGGCTTCGGGCGGAGGAGCGCAATTGGGAGGGTACAAACCTTATCCTGGTGCGAGTAAATGCAACCTAAAGACAAAATGTCATGGCGGGGCAGACCAGGCCCTAAGCCTTGGTTGGCAGGTCGTCTAGGATCGAAGCTCCGACAGGTGGACAGTAAGAGCAATGCTTTGTTGATCCGACAGCTTCTGCATCTTGTCTTCTTCCAGATGTATTGGTGTTACCTTTCCTCTGGAGTGAACTAGGCGGGCCTAGAGAGTGATCATGCTGCATGGGCAACACATGGTATTAATATTTCAGCCCAGGCTTTGTGCTATTGAGAGGTCTTAACCGGTCACGGAATCAAAGCGAGAGGTAGCAGTTACGGGTTATATGTTCTTGTCAACTGGCGTAGACATGGGGCGTTACGGGTTGCCTGTGACGGTGGTGTCACTGATTAGCAACCGCCCGCCTCCAGAGGAAAATTGGGTGCTGATCCGCCACAGCCTACCTACTGGGTGTTTGGGGATAGGACACAATCTGAATCGCAGGCTGTAAAACCAATGCACTAGTTACTACTAAAAAAACAACAACATAGAAACCTCAAGCTACGGCTTGCAACATGGAATGTAAGAACCACGTGTTCAATGTTTTCCATTGATCTGACGAATATTGATTGTGTGACACACATGGCTGTGATTGATGTCAAACTCATTCTTCATAACATTAATATTGCTGTCCCCAAGGAGACTAGCCTCGCCGAGGAACGGTCTCTTAGGGAAAATTATTACACCTTTTTGTGTGTCGAAAGGTCGCCACTGGAACCTGATGAACGCAGGCGAGAGAGTGTGGTCGATGGAGTTGCGCAACCACTAAATCACTATAATCCAAACTAAAGCGCAAGTCATTCGTTCTTCATCAAATCAAAAAGATGCAATGAATGAATGGTCCTCATCATTCGTGATGGACGAACATCCATCCATGAAGTAACCATTTAACGTGGAGTGGACTTTGCAGTGAAGAATTCACTACTGGGATTGATTGAAGTTCCAGCTGGCGGAAATGAAAGATTATTATCCCTACGCTTGGCAACCACTTGTGGTTTTGCCACCATTATCACTTGCATATGCACCGACACTCACTTCCTCTGATGATGTGAAGGATTCATTCTATGAGGAGTTAGACTGTGATCAAGACAAAACCAACATCTGGCTACATGTCTATACTCGGTGATTTTAATGCTCGTGTGAGCAAGGACTCGAGTTCATGGCCAGTGTGCCTTGGAAAATACATTAGTGACATGAATGACAAAGGGCAAAGGCTGTTGGAGCATTGCACCTCAAACGACCTATATATTACAAAATCCTTTTTAAAAACAAAAGAGCTGCATAAGGTCACATGTGAACACCCAAGATCCGGTCATTGGCACCAATTGGACTTCATCATCACAAGGAGGCAACATTTGAATCAAACATCATTAACTCAAAGTTACCACAGTGCTGACTGTGATACGGATCATTCTTTAGTTGTTGCAAATTGTTAGACTGAGACCAAACAGAATCTGCACGACTAAACACAAATCTAGCCCAAGGAATAATATTATTAACCCCCAAGATCCTGATAAGTGCTTTGAGTTTCAAAAGCAAATTGAATACGCTTTCACTGATACATTAGAAAATTTTACAGGAAGTGAAAAGTGGAGTAAACTTAAGGAAACACTTTATAAACCATCGGTAGAAGTTTATGGTATTGTGGATCATAAGAGGCCCTACTGGTTTGCGGCAAAAAAACAAACAACAGACACTGTAACCATTGATTGATTGAATTGAATATAGCTCTCTAACGAAACAAGGAAAGAACAACTTGAAACACTCTCAGCGAACTGAAGCAAGCTAGGAAGGATGTGCAAAAGGCTGCCAGGCAGTATGCAAACGACTATTGGATTAGGTTATGTGAGTACATTCACAATGCACATGATAAGGGAAACATCAGAAGTATGTATGAAGGGAAAAAAAATCCCGTGGTCCAATGACCAAAACAAGTGCACCACTTTAGCTTTACTCAAGCGAGAACAAAACTAGCAGATGATGCCCTCAACGCCATAGGGGCCCAGGCAACTATTGACCACCTAGACACGCTTCACTTCCAACCATAAAAGAAGTTGTGTGCTATTAATGAACGTGTATCTGGCAAGGCTCCAGGTAAAGATGGGATTCCAATAGAGTTTATCAGGAGTTGGTAAGAAACTCTCACTCCACAGATCCACCAGCTAATAGAGCTATGCTGGTCAGAATGAGAAGTCTCTCAGCATTTTAAAGATTCAAGCATCATAACACGGTACAAGAACAGAGGGGATCGAGTGATTGTAACAACTATAGGAGTATCTCACTTCTCTGTATTGTTGGGAAAGTATTTGCCAGAATTGTTCTACGCAGACTTCAAGTCATGGGAGATCAAATCTACCCCGAATCACAGTGTGGCATTGGATGGAATGATATTGATACTATTGATATGATATTCTCATTGCGATAAATGCAACAAAAATGCCGTGAACAGAATCAACCACTGTTTATTGCCTTCATCGACCTCACAAAGGCATTTGATTCGGTCAGTCGTGAGGGTACGTTGAAGGCACTAAAGAAGATTGGTTACCCACCTACTCTTCTGTCCATTGTGGAATCGTTCCACACAGGCATGAAGGGTATAATTAAGTTTGATGGTGCAACTTTAGAAGAGTTTGAAATCACAAGTAGAATTAAGCAAGGTTGTGTACTAGCTCCCACCCTCTTTGGAATATACTTGTCACTTCTACTGAAATATGCCTTTCGTGATCAGGATGGTGGTTTTTACATTCACTCACGTTCAGATGGCGGCTTCTATAATGCTCAGAGATTGAAGGCAAAGACCAAATTTAGGAGGATACTGATCAGAATGTTGCTATTTGCAGATGATGCTGCAGTTACAACCCACTTTGAGGAAGATATACAACGTCTACTATCAGCATTGTCCAATGCTTGTTTTGAATTTGGTTTAACAATTAGCAAACAGATGACACAGATTATGATACAAGGTGCACATGGGGTACCATCAATCTTTATTGACAACGCCGAACTGGAGATAGTAGACCATTTAACATATCTAGGATCAGAGGTAAATAGCAAATTATCCCTAGATCAGGAAATCAGCATCAGGATTGGTAAGGCAGCAACAACAATGAACAGGTTAACAAAAAGAGTCTGGGAGAACAGGAAGCTTACTGTCAAAATAAAATTCCTTGTCTATCAAGCCTGTGTTCTTATGGCAATGAAGTCTGGTCAACTTACTCATACCAAGAAAAACGTTTAAACAGCTTTCATATGCGATGTCTGTGAAGAATAAGTGGTATTAAGTGGCAAGACAAAATCACAAATACTGAAGTATTGGAAAGATCAGGTTGTGTGACAGTTTATTCCATGCTCAGTCTTCGTAGACTTAGATGGATATTTAAATATTGAGCACAACCCACTACTGGCAACGCCGATCGCATTCTGGTATGAACCTTAGGCCTATCTATGTCAATATGGAAGCACTATACTCGAGTTTCGCCCTCATTTGAGCTCGTCAGTAGTGCATATCCCTGACCGGATCCGGAAACAGTCCCGGATCAAGCGTGTGAAGCGGGTGTGTAACCACGCGGCACACACTGGACACACCAAATTATCACAACAGAACATCACAACGCTACCCATCGTAGGCTATGCTCAAGATTGCTCAAGATAGATTTTTTTGTTGCGTTCTCTCGAGTTTGAACTCATGCGTAATCCACATACACGTTACTAATTCTAGTGCACTGGACAGTTTTGCGTGTGGATTAGCTTGCCTTATTACCAGTACCCATAGTTATGAGGCGGACCCACTCCGACTTCTTCGACGTCCCCAAGTCAAGGACAATAGGTCAACATATTAGTCCAACTGACCGCTGTAGGGGTTGAACCTGCTACCTGGGATTCAGCACACCGGAAGTTTAAGAGCGAGCGCTCTTGTCCGTTGGGTAATGCTGACCTCCATGAGATAAGATTAATAATAATAATAATAACAACAATAATAATAATAGTAATAATAATAATAATAATAATAATAATAATAATAATAATAACCCCATGTCCATAGCTGCTACATTTTTCACCATTTTATTACTAATTGTACATACATTATGTGCATTAATAATACACAAAAACTAGCCAGCTGTCTTGATACGTCTGTTCTTTATGATGACATTGTTCATATTTGCAATAATCGAGCAATAACATGGCTCGAGACACAGACATTCAGTAGGACATGTTTCCTTAGCGACTCAATGAGTATGCTCAAGAGGATAGAGATGTGGCCGAAGAGTGTGGTTGCTGTCTCTGGAGCTGTCTCGGCTGGCAAAGATTAGTTTCATCTTCGTGCCACAGCATGCGGGAGTACAAGGAAATGAGCGGGCTGACGAGCTCGCAGGTAATGCTACTGTGGAGGGCGGATGCGCCATGGACTAGGCTGACATTCTGAATGCTCTACGAGAAGTAAGACTGTTGCGAGAACCAAGCGATGACTGTGAATCTACAACAATGGCCAGACTGCGAGAACTGCAAATTAAAAGAGGGGTGGCCAAACAAGAACACTACGCAGGAAGCCAAAGAAGATTGATAAACCAACACAGAACTGGCGTCGTTAGCCGCTACACGCTGCGGGATTTGCTGAGGAAGGGATCCGAGCACTTATGGACTGAATGGTTCGATGTACAATGAGGATGATCTGTCGACTAACTAACTAACTAACATTTGCAAATAAATCGTTGCATATGGCTATATATTCTTTCCTGTATGTTTGTATCACATCTTCCGCCGCATATCACTGTAGCCTAGACATTGACAACAATTGACCTCTTTAAAGTTTACACTTTTGTAATAACTAGAAAAGAATGGAAGTCGTGCTTTCTTAGAAATCTATCAAGCATGCATGATTCTAACACTGAAATATAATT
>JACEFZ010004483.1:0-15471 GCA_014155875.1 Cepaea nemoralis
GAACAAAAACTCGGGCTGATCCCGACTCTGGTGATCGAGTGAGATGGCAGAACATGACCGCCCACGTTTTACCGCATGGCACATGATGGATGGATGGATGGACCTACCTATGGACCTACCTGTGGACCTCCGCAGAGAGCTGATGACGCCCCCCTCAAAATCACTACAGCCCTTTTGGGGAATTTGCTTGCCGTTGAGCGCTGATTATTTTGAACAAACTAATGCTAAATTTTCCCAATATCGTTTTAACTCATGTCTCTTATTATAACCCAAGGGGTGGGTGGGGGTGGTGGGGGGTCTTTAGTTACAGTTTAAAAACGATATATTGGTTCCTTTGAAAATGTGACTAATAGTGTTGACAAGTGCACGTTCTGGGGAACTAGTGTGGGAAAGGAGGAAAAGGAAAATTCCTTCGCTAGGAGGGGGCAGGCGTTTTACTTCAACATTTCTCGCTTTTTTAGTTCATTATGGGGAATCCCCCCCGGAAAAAAGGTTTCCAATAATAAAATTTCTCATTTGGGCCAGCGGGCCAGGTTTAACCTACAAAACTACACCGAACACCGTTAATGAGTTCAGGGAGCCGACACCACCAAAACCTGTATCAACCAACTGCTTCAGAACCATGAGGAGATGTCTTGAATTCCTCCATCTGGAAGACTGCCTTCATTCAGTTGTACTCGACATAGAGGCGAGAAAACTGTTCGAGGTGGATTGGCACACTAGATGCAAGGTAAACTGTACGGGGCGGATTGGTACACGAATGCAAGGAAAAACTGAGACAGTTCAGATTAAGAATGAATGCCTTCTGCAACGTGAGCAAAAAGGGCCTCGAAAAAGCGTTGGAAAAACCTTTTTTATAGTTCTTTTAAAAATTTAAAGACATTGAGTCCGATTAGAACTTGAAAATTACTTGGCGGGAGGATAAACAACATTGGTACAGCTATCAGGCGATTAGAGTACAGGGCGATCCATCTAGGCTTGAGGTGAAGTGATTATAGAATTGGCAATTACCCGGAACTTAAAAACAGGAGCGAAGTTCTAAGGGCAGAAGTTCTTAACATATAATGGACTGCATTATTCACATTTGAAAATTTACGAGTCCGACTACTGTGTACACCTCTAAGTTAAGCATACTGACCTTTCCAGATTTTCTCAGATCATGTTCCTCTTGTACCTTGAGGTGTCGAGGTGAAGCATAAACAGAGGGAGTGTTCGTTTATGGATTTCATATCGAAATTCACATGGATTTGTTATCCTCTCTGTCCATCGTTTACATGGTCGGTCTCTTCTTCTAGTTCTGTTTGGTATGTAGATCATTGCTTGATGTGGTATACAGTTAGTTGGTAGTCTAGTTATATGGTCGAACCATTTAACTTGCTGTTTAAAAAAAAAAATGAAATATAGCACTGCTATAATTCCCTATTTAGTCCTGATTTCGCCATTTCTGTTTTCCTCTCTTCTTGATGCATTGAGTATTCTTCTCAAGAATCTCATTTTCGTTGTTGTAATGCTTTTTTTTGTTTTTGTTTTGTTGGGGGGGGGGGGGGGGTCATTGTCCAGGTGTTTGAAATTGGTAGCATAGAGTTGGTAGGAGGATTTTTGTTGTATAGTGCTTTTTTTTTTAGTATCTACTGATACGTGTTTGTTCTTTAGTCTTGGTGCCATTTGTCCAATGAGTTGGTTTGCCTTATGACCCATTGCGTCCTATTTTCGACCTCGTCTTCTGAGTTGCTATTTATGATATTATACTTCCTAAGCACATTGAAGCTTTTCACTTGTTTCAGGGTGTGTTCTTTTAGAACAGATCTTTGTAGTTTTTATTTCTCTTCTTCTGGGTTATAGGCCATTACCTCTGTATTACTATCTTAATTGTCATGTTATGTTCCGTACAAACTTCATTTGATTATTTATGTGGACTTGCAATTCTGCTTCTGACTTTGCAATTAGCGCTTGATGATCTGCAAAAAGGAGTTCTTTAATGATGTAATTTGCGTTGATTCTTCTTCTGTGTTCTGTTCTTCATGCTGTGATATTACGGTCTCTATTTGGCTGGTTTCTTTACATTTCCAGATTTCACACAGATTAATTTTATTGTTACTATCATTATCAAGCCAACTGGCGGAAGCGTTCACGCATCTCCACAGATTTAGGTCCCTGGTCTTCAGGATACAGTCTGTTGATGCTACTCCTCCATGCCACTATCTCAGTCTGTCCAGCATCATTTCTCTCGACCTACCCCTGCGTCTTTTACCACTGATTTTTTCCAGTCATCACGATGTTGCTTTTGTGGCATAAATAAATCTGAAATCGGCACTTGGTAGTCGCAAAATAGAAACAAATCACTGTTAATCGACTGTCTGTACAGGCAATTACGTTATGTCATCTACGGTTGATAGGAACATCAGAGATCTATGAGACTACTAAATAACAGAACTGAATTTTGCACTATTTTGTGACAGTTTGAATCTTGCGTGGGAAATACCCGACTTGGACTACACATTAGAGAGGCGCTGTCGTCATTTCTAGGTGCCAGGTTCGGATCCCGGTCGGTAACTATAGCTTTCACGTTTTATGTTATCTACTGCATTCTCTAGTCTCTACTTCGTACTTCTACTACTATGAGTGCGAAACAATACATCTGTGTTTATTTACGAACTGGCTTGTGATTGCCAGCGCATTGAACAAATGCACACTGGAAAATTTACAGTGAACGTGCCATATATTTTCCACCAATGCAAACCCTATTGATCTCTTTACGCCATCTACATCCCAGCTTTATTTGTCACCGACCTCTTTCGTGCTCGGGAATTCAATAAGCCAGTTATATTTTCAAATCCTAAAATGTCTTAAAGGCAACGATTATACCTGGTATAGACAACAAACATTGCGTCAGAGCACTGATTTTCCACCAGTATAGAATCAGATCGATCAAAGAGCTCATAACTTGATGGACCAGGCTGCCATTACGCGGGTAGTGTCTAAAAATAACAACCTATCGATATTTGTGCGTCTACAAACATCTACCGCTGTCTTTCCTTTCATTGAAATAGAATATTTATAGGAGATCTGATACATTTGCGCATTCATTGAGACACAGATTCAGTAAATATACTTCTTAACTCTAAATATGGAATTAGGACAGCGACAAATAAAATAAAATAGAGTGTTGATGACATTCAAGATATGTTTAGGAAAACAAACACAGTAACGTTCTATAGGGAATCGTGGTAGGCCAGTGGCAAGCACGCTGGCATGGTGGTTAAATGTTCGAATCTACCTCCAGACGAATTTTAACAATTGGCCTGGCTTTCCCGGTCGAACCAGGCTAAAACTAGTACCAGGAATGTCTTGAGAAGTGAAGTCGGCCGGCGGGTTATAGATCACATCACATGTGGAGTGCCAGTTGGTCTGCTATACAAATATGTGTCTGGCAACAAATGCAGAATACACCTCGGGTGTGTACAGGGGTCGTTTACTGACTTTACATACACAGAAATCTTTTTATAGTCCATGTCGTGTGTCGTTGGTGATCATGTCTGTCTTCACTTTATGCCACACAGAAATCTTCTCATAGTCCATGTCGTGTGGCTTTGGTAATTATGTCTGTCCTTACCCCTTTGATTTGTGTACTTCGAATCGTGTCTGATGCTGATCTTCCTACATGTCATGATGTCAAATTGCCCAGCATCTTCTCTGGTGCATTTCAAATGCCTCTTCTCTCCTCCATCTTTCCAGTTGTGACAACATACTCCAGTTTTCTCCTTATCATGACTTACCATAGAAAGTGAACTGATTTCTTCTGATGAGAGCAACCAGTTCTCTTTGTTTGCGAGTTTACTTCTGTCAATATAACTTCATTACTTTATCTATCCGTCCATGTTTTTAATACCATTTTTCTTTAAAACCATATCTCCGCAGCTTTCACACAATTCCTCACCTGTCTTCTAATTGTCCATTATTCACTTCTGCACACAGATAAATTGCAGAGAATATTCTTTAACTTGTGAAATGCTGCCTTTACTTGGGTTGTTCTACACTTAACCTCCTTAATGCATCTTCCATTTGTTTGTTTATTAAAGTACCAAGATACTTCAAACATTGACTTGTGTCAGACTGGCTACATTCACTTTGATACTGCATTTTGGAAGACCACCCCCCCCCCCCCCCCCAAAAAAAATAAATAATTATACTTCTGTTTTTCTGTTATTCAGACTAAGCACCTTGTTTTGGCTTTTTGTTGCAATTGTATCTATCATTTCTGGTTAACTGCGCTTCATTTCTTTCGAGTTTGATGTTTTTTGTTGTTTTTTTTGGGGGGGGGGGGGGGGGGGGGGGGGCGGGGGGGGGGAGAAGTGGGTTTAAGATTTTTTTGGTTCACTTATTTGTTGCTCCTTTTTCGCTGTTTATTATTGTCAGTTGGGTCAAAGGATTATGCTCTGGCTCTAACACTGCACTAATATTTTGTAGACATTTTTAGTTGCCGCCATGTAGTTTTTATTTAGAGTTTAACCATATTCCTTCCAGCCTTTTTGTTTGTCTATCTTTATTATTCTATTCGCGTGTCTTCTTGCTATTCTATATTCGATGTGATCATGATTCTGTTTGCTTTTCAACCACTTTTTATAGTTTTCCTTTTTGTCTTTTACAGTTGTCTTTGCCTCGGCTTTCCACCAACTTGATATTTTATTTATCCATGTTTTACGTTCTTTGTCGTCCCACGTGTTATTTTTGTGGTGATTAAACCACTTGATTTGAACATCTCACATTCTTCTTCTACCGATTTTCTTTCGTTAGGTAGTTTTACAAAGATATCATTTAGTTCTTTTTCATTACTTTCCTTCACTGTCTCATCTTTGAGGTTTTTTAAGTTTACTAATTCGCATGGTGTGGATTTTTTCCCTAGTCTTTGTTTTCTGCTTGTATTGGTTTTTATTGTGGTAATAACTGCTTTGTGGTCTGTGTTAATACTTAAGTTGTTCGCTGCCCGTGTATCTGATATATTTATGTTTCTGTTGTTTCTTGTTATATGAAATCAATTAGGCTTTTGGTGTCTAGATCGTGTGTGTTTGATAGTTTCCAATGCATCTGTGACTGTTTGATATATGTAAAACCTTATGTTATGTGTGTTGCTCTTGCTTAGTTGGCAGTTTCCTATTTGTCTGGATTTGCATGCTACTTTGGGTATTATGGAAGTCATATTAAAAAGCAATCTGTAAGTGACTTCTCTTGCGTTACGTGTAATGTGTTTGTTGTGTAAGGTGGAAAAGGTTGACGTGTAGTTTGACATGAAGCATTTTTGTCCTCTTTTGATTCTCAGTTTAAGTGATGGTGCTTGTTTACTAACTAATTGTTTGTATATTTCCGGTGTTGTTTCCTGTATTAAAAGTTCATGTTCCTTTATTGCCGGTATACAAGTGTGATAGAATGTTGGCAGTATGTCCTGATAATGTACTACTGCATTGTTTAGTTTTGCGAGACGAGATGTTTTATTTTGTTATATATATATATATATATATATATATATATATATATATATATATATATATATATATATATATAATTATATATATATATATATATATATATAATATATATATATCAGCATTGGAGGATGAAACATCAATAACATTAGATATGCAAATGATACAGTATTGATTGCAGACAATGCGCAGGATCTGTAACAATTAGTAGATGCGGTTGTTGTACACAGTGATCAACTGGGATTAGAATTAAATTGTAAAAAGACACAGGTCTGGTAGTCACTAGGAAGCACGAAATACCACAATGTAACATACAAGTAAATGAGACTATTCTTCAACAAGTGAATCGGTACAATTATCTCGGAACAGTCATAACATATGATGGGAGATGCCTTGAAGAGATTAGAACAAGAATCGCCATGGCGAAAGTAGCCTTTAGCAAGATGAAAAACATTCTGACCAATAAAAAGATGTCAATTGAAACGAGAAAAAGAGTGATGAGGGGATACATAGAGCCTGTTCTTTTGTATGGATGTGAAACTTGGACAATGAGCAGTCAAGCTGAAAAACATCTGATGGCTGCAGAAATGTGGTTTCTGAGGAAAATGCAAAGAATACCATGGGCAGACAGAAAAACCAAGTACTACAGGAGACAAATGACAATCGTAAATTGATTAGAGAAATTAGACGTAGACAGTCAAACATTTTTGAACATGTTATGAGAAGAAATGGATTGGAGAACTTAGTGACAACTGGCAAGATCGAAGGGAACAGACCAAGAGGAAAATATCTGGACAGCTTGGCCACATGGCATGGACGAGACAGGAACACTGAGCTGATCCACGACGCTGGTGATCGAGTGAAATAGCGAGTCATGACCGCCTACGCTTTCCGGCATGGCACATGATTGATTGATTGATGGCCTGAAGTGCCATTCCTCCTTGTTTCTCGTCCTGTTTGAGCGTTTTATGCTGTGTGCTGTGCATTATCTTGCTAAATATAAATTGTCTGATCTGTTTATGTCGGTGATTGTCTGTTTATGAGGGTTTAACGCTGTAACTAAGTATATTATTTTTGGTATGATGTATGTGTTAACTAGTGTGCTTCTACCAAATATTGTTGATGATTTGATTTATACCTGAGTAGCATATTTGTTATCTGTAGTGTTAGTTTTAGCCATATTTCGTTGTGTGTCGTTCTGGGTTCACATGGAAATGTGACCCCATACAGTTTCACATTGTGTGTGATTGTTATGTCTGGAGGGAAATCAGACTTTTGTTTCCACTTTCCCAGGCCCATAGTATGTGAGTTTTGTATATTAATTTTGGCTCCATTGCCTTTCCCAAAATGGGAGAATGTTTGCAGTATGTTTCTGATGGATGTGTTGCTTGAAGGGAAGAATGCAGTATGGTCTGCATAAGCAATGACCTTCAGCACACCTATTCCATGCGTGAATGTGCCTTTAATGCTGGTATCTTGTCTGATCTTCTCTAATAATGGCTCAAATGTTATTATATACATAAGTGGTGAAAATGAACATCCTTGTCTAACAGATCTTGTCAGCCTGAAGTTAACAGTCACTAACACTTTTCTTTGAGGGTTTTTATACAATATCTGTATCCACTTTCTGAAGTGCTGTCCTATATCGCAGTCTTCTAGGGCCTTGTGCAAACAGAAGTGTGCGATCCTGTCAAAGGCCTTCTCTTGGTCCAAAGATAAGATGGAGGATGGACAGTCTTTCTGGTGTGTGTATGTTATAATGTCTCTCATGAGATGGGTGTTGTCTTGTATATTCCTTCCTGTGTTGTACACCAGGTTGCTGGTTTGGGTGTATTAGTGTTGGCAGAAATTGTCGGATTTTTGTGTGCGAGTGATTTGGCCAAAATTTTCTGTAATTCTGAGTAATCTGTGTTGAGAATGGAAATTGGTCTGTAATTGTTAATTTGTGTCTTGCCTGGCTTTGCATTGCGTATAAGTGTTATATAAGGCATGTTGCAGCTAACAGGAAGTCTTTGTTTGTCAAGGGCTTCCTTATAGATTTTTAGAAAAAAAGTTACCTATGATAGGAAAGAATTGTTAATAGAATTGTACTGTTAATCCGTCTGGTCCTGGTGTCTTGTCTTTGTTCATTTTATTGTGTGCATACGTTATGTCTTCTAATGCCAATGCTGTGTCCAGTTTGTCTTTATCTGTGTCTGACAGCTTCTTTATGTATCTGCAACATTTAGTGGATGCGGTTGTTGCACACTGAGCAACTAGGGCTAGAATTAAATTGTAAGAAGACACAGATTATGGTAGTCATTAAGAAGAAGGAAATACCACAATGTAATAAATAAGTATTAAAAGTAATAAACAAATGGAATTCGCAAAATTTGTCTTAGGAACCACATCTCTGTTGCTTCAAAGTTCTTCCTGATTTGTTCATTTGCATTTCAAGATTCACTGCTATACAGCAAGACAGGTTCATCAGCACTCTCTTTCTAGCATTCAATGATAGTGACTTATTGCATAAGATACTTTTCATTTTCTGAAATGCGGCTTTGGCTTACCCTATTCTGTTCTTAACCTCATCATAAAATAATCAAATAATATTGTTGACTAAAAATATCTTCCAGTTCGTTGTTTTGGCTGTCTATGTCGATAGCTAACTTCGTCTGTGTCTCATCGATGGTGTTATTGATCTATCTTGTCATCTGCCTCTCTTTTGGTTTCTTCGGTGTTTCCGCTGCGGGCGACGTGTCTTCATTGAGACTGTCGTCTGAGCTAACACTTCCACTTCTTGCCTCTCTCTTTCTTTTCTTGTCGTAGATGACTTCTTGGAAGTCTTCGTTGTCTACTTTTTATTTTGGCAGTTGGCCTCTGACTTGCTTGAATACTTCCATGCGTACTGTCTTTTATCCAAACTTTGAAGATGAGTTACAATTATTATGCCATCATTTATTCTGCTTATAACTTCGCTAATTTCAACAAAATATTGTATACAAGATACCTGTAAATACATTTACGTTATTTTTAGTAATGTCCCTTGAAAGAACTGTTATGATGTTATGTCCCTTTTCACTATTTCTTTTACATACGTGTGTTATTGTCTCAACTCAGTGATTGATGGAAAAATAAAAAATCATTTGATTGTTAAAAAAAAAAAAATCCTTAATAATCAGCACTTCGGAGTGTTTCACGGCATTTAGATCTCTCTTTCCACTCTCCATCCACTCTCTTTTATCAATCTCTCTCGCAGGAGACACACGTACCTAATTTCAATCTAATTGGTAAAATGGGACGTTTGTTGCCACTTTTATATATGGTCGTTGAGTGATGCTGTTAACTTTGCTTAAATTGGAACAGTTCTAGTTTTATAGAAATTCTTTCACCATCCTTTACTTTAACATCACTGTAAACATTAAGTCTAAATATGTTCTAGGTGTAAATGAATTGAGTTGAATTCAGCTAAGAACGGACATCACTGCACTCAGGACATTTCCACAAGCGCTCGTCCCCTCGTTCAACAGACAGTGAAGAGTCTTACTGCTAATGGTTCCAACTTCCATCTGATTGAAAGTTCTCCTGGTCTTCCCTTTCCGTTTTGAGATTCATCCAGTCCCCACCGACCCCCCCCCTCCTCCATGCTCCCACCTCCCGCCATATCATCATCTCCACATACAGGTGTTCAGTCTGTTCCACCGCTTTCTCCACCTGGTCCCATAGGCGAGGAGAGGTAAAAATAAACCACTTTGTAGAATCGGAAGTAGGAAATATCAGGACAGACTCTATGCTTAAAATATCAACAGCCAAACCATCTTTAATTTAACATTTTCCTTTCCACTACAAAATTGTATTAATGTGATCGTCAAGAACCAGTATTTAAAAGAGGGAGATATTTAGGTTTGTAGGTCGCTGATTTACAATACCCGTCATGGGGGAATGAATCAACACATGTTCCTTCTTTGTCACCGGGGATGTGGAAATATTACCACAGTGGGGACAAAAGTTCATTGAGCTACCCAGCACAAAGGGAGGCTGTATCTCGTAGGTCAGTTTCTTTGCCATCCGAGAAGTGGAAAGTATGACCATGACTAAGACAAAAGTTTGTTTGACCTTTACCCCAACCCCGCTCACCCCAAATAAATCCATTGTGCCTGTAACGAAGTTACTATGCAATGCAGTCTAAATTTCAGGCTTTGTTTTGGATCTCTCTCTCTCTCTCTCTCTCTCTCTCTCTCTCTCTCTATATATATATATATATATATATATATATATATATATATATATATATATATATATATATATATATATATATATATATATATATATATATCGTGAGCACTAAAGCAGACGTCATATACATCTATGTGAAGGTTAGCTTTGTAAAATGGGATGGTTGTTGCTATGTTTTATGTGTGAAGAATTGTGTAGATACATACACGAGTAGCCTACAATTTTCGGAGAGCAAAAATGAATGAGAATATTTGGAGTGTGACAGATTCGGCGATACCGTTGAATTTGTTTAGACGAAACTAAATTTGAAAAAGAATACTTGGAGTGAGAAAGAGTTTCTATTAAAGGGTTTTTGTATGCATGGGTGCAAATGATTACTCAAACATCATCGTCAACAACAGGTAATGTGTAGGTAATTACACCATGCTATAAATATTAAATTGATTAGTTAAATTAAGCGGCAGACCTTTTAACATAAACGTCGTTCAAATATATGCCCCAACGGGAGAATCCAGTGAAGACAGTATAGAGTAATTTTTTGACATAGAGTCTGCTTTAAAGAAATGTAAAAATTCAAAAATAAATATCATAATAGGTGACTTCAATGCAAAAGTGGGACATCAAGGTGATGGATACACAGTAGGAAACCATGGTTTGGGAGAGAGAAACGCAAGAGGATACAGACTTGTGGAATGGGGAAAAGAGCAGGAAATGATTGTAGGAAACATCTGTTTTAAATAACACCCTAGAAGATGATGGACATGGAGGAGTCCTGACAGCAGGATTAGAAACCAGATTGATTACATTCTGATTAGCAGAAGGTTTAGAAATGCGTTAACAATTGCAAAAACAGTTCCTATTGCTGATTGTTATAGTGACCACAAACTACTCACAGGAACATTTAGGATAAAGTTGAAGAAAGTCAAGTATATAACAGGAAACACTAAATATGACTTGTGTACATTGAGTAATGACAAGGAAATACAAAACAAATTCAACATAGAAGTACAGAACAGATTTGAAATATTGTCTGATCTAGAGATCCTATTCCAGGATGTGGATGATCAATGGGAAATGTTAAAGAATTCAATCAATGTGGCTGCAGAAACAACTATTCCAAAATTGAAGAAGGTGGGTCGTAAGAAATGGATGACTGAGGAAATTTTACAACTAATGGAAACAAGAAGACTCAACAAAAATAGTCCTGCCAAATATGAAGAAATTCACAGACAAATCAGAACATTATGTAAGGAGGGGAAAGAAGCATGGCTTGAGAAATATTGCATAGAAATAAAAATTTAAATTAAAAAAAAAAACACACACACACAACAGTCAAAATACCAAATCAATGCACAAAAGAATTCAGGAACTTGCTAATAAAAGAACAAGTATATCAGCAGGCTGTCTAATAACAAAAGGTGACAAAATCATTATAGAAAAAGATCAGATTCTATATGTATGGTCAGATTATGTGAAAAACCTTTACGATGATAACACAGATAACAGAATGATATTCGAATTAAGGATGAAGGACCGCCAATTTTGAAGATGAAAGTTCGGAATGTTCTTAAACATATGAAAGCTGGTAAGACGCCCGGTTCAGATAACATCACAACAGAAATGATTAATACTTTAGAAGAATATGGAATAAATCAAATCATCAGACAGCTGAAAACAATATATGAAACCGGAGATATATCTTCTGAATTATGTATTTGTGTATTTATTGCAATCCCAAAGATATCATGAGCCTTGGAATGCAATCAACATCCAACAATTAGTATAATGAGTTACACCACGTAGATTTTGCTACGATTGATTGATTGATTGATTGATTGATTGATTGATTGATTGATTGATTGATTGATTGATTGATTTAGGAACCGACATCACAGCATTCGGGGCATTCCCATAAGCGCTCCGTCCCCATCCTCAGCAGCCAGTGAAGAGTTCTAACATTAATAGTTCCAGTAGAAATCTGATTATATGCCCGTCTCGCCTTTCCTCTGAGCGTCGAGCGTCGGTCAGATCCCCTCGTCACTCCTCGCTGTCTCATTCTTGCCAGACTATGGTGATTCATTTGCTCCTCCGAGGTGTACACGTGCTCCCACAAGACCGCAATCACGTCTGCCTTGTCAAGAATCAATTCCCCACCAAGTTTTGCCAAGCCAGCCAATCTGTCCGCCTGTTCATTCCCCAGCACACCGGCATGCCCCAGAGAAAAGATCCAGGTGATGCTTGCCACCCGTGACCTCCGAAGCGAAGCAAGCCACTCTGCACGAAGCCTGGCTGTCCTCACCCTCCTCAGCATGCTTTCTGAGTCAGTTACAATCACGATGTGTGTATGTATCGTGTTCTCCATTCAGCGGAAAGCTGCACTGACCGCCTCCACCTCCATTCTTAAGCTAGATGTTGTGGTATCATACGCCAGGCTCTCCTGCACCAAACGTCGACCATTAGCTTTTGCTAAGAATCCCCAGGCACTTCTCCTACCTCTCAACACCGAACCATCTGTGTAGATAATCACATCACCCGGGCGAGCATTATCCTGAATTAGTTGCTGGATTTCCATTTCCGTGGCCCCTGCTGGCCACTCCCTGCACTCCAGGCTCAATGTGATTATAACTCTGCACAAGTCTGACTGCTCCGCTGGCACTCTGGCCCACTCCTTTCCTCGCCTAATGTGATCCAAGATGCACACCTGTCTGATCATCACTTCCGCCTGAGCCATCCATGATTTCCCTCTTATCAGTCTCTGACCCTTAACTGCGTCCAGCGCCTCATGCAACGGGTGATCTGTGTCTGCAGCTACTCTGAGGTATGCCTTCGCCTGCATCACCTTGTGCCTACCAGAAACAGTCGGCAAACCAAGGATGTAACGCATACACACTACTGAGGTGTCTCTGGTGCATCCCAGAATGACCCGCATAGCTTCGTTCTGTTTGCGCTCTAATTTCACTCAGCTGACTCTTTGCAGGGGGCTGAGTGATCTCGAGGTATGGTGTCCGCCTCGAGTGCTGGAGGTCCCGGGTTCATGCCCCGGTGAGGACCGAGATTTATTTAAAAATTCCACCTGGACTTCCGGTAATAACATTTCCCCTGGTCTCTGGGTAGTGAGATCGGACGCCCGTGTGTATTGTTGCGCACATAAAAAATCCCTTGGCAGTTGGAAATCGAAAAAGAGTAGCCTAACGGCGCTGCCCGGGCAAAATTTCGAGTTAAAAATCTACCCAAGTATTTCAGGTTCCTCGCCGATGCAACGGAGTTCGTGCATTGAGCTGAGTTTCTCCAGACTCAGGTTTGAGTTAGGAGGAAAATGGAACACTTATGGGTTAAACCGTGTGCTGTGATGTTGATCCAACGACTAAACTAAACTAAACTAAACTAAACAGACTCTTTGAGACAGTGAGCAGTCCTAGTCCATAATCAATCACTGAGAGGATCAAGTACTGGTATAGTGTGAAGAGCATTCTCTGCTCTGTGTCCATTGCAGCCATAGTTTTATGTGCATTGAGTCCCTTTTGAGATGTTGTCACAACCGTCTCCACATGGTCCTTAAAGGACAGGCTCCTGTCAAATGTGATTCCCAGATACCTCAGTTTGTAATGCTACGAATTATCATGCTAAGAGTGAGGAAGAAAATACAACCTGAAATAGGATAAGAACAATGTGGGTTTGTAGAAGGAAAGGGTATAGTAAACGCTGTGTATATGCTGCGATCAGTAATTGAACTTTCTATAGGAGTAAACAAAGATATACATCTTTGCTTTATTGACTACACAAAGGCTTTCGATAGAGTAAGACATGTCAACATTGTAGATATGCTTGCAGATCTACAAATTGATGGAAAAGACATTATACTTATTTATTTTTAAAAACATATATTGGAAACAACAAGCTGCCATAAGGATTGATAATGAAGTAGGACAATATCAGCTTATTAAGGGAGGTGTGAAACAGGGATGCGTAATGTCTCAAGATCTTGTTTCCCTATACAGTGAAACTATTTTCATATTTTCAAAAATGTAGAATATATAAATGGAATCATCATCGGAGGACGAAACATCAATAACATTAGATTTGCAGATGATGCAGTATTGATTGCAGACAATGAGCAGGATCTGCAACAATTAGTAGATGCAGTTGTTGCACACAGTGAACAAATAGTGTTAGAATTAAATTGTAAAAACACACAGCTTGTGGTCGTCACTAGGAAGAACGAAATACCGCAATGTAATATACAAGTAAATGGAAATATTCTTCAACAAGTGAATAGGTACAATTATCTAGGAACAGTCATAACATCTGATGGGAGATGCCTTGAAGAGATTAGAACAAGAATCGCCATGGCGAAAGTAGCCTTTAGCAAGATGAAAAACATACTGACCAATAGAAATATGTCAATTAACACGAGAAAAAAGATTGTTGAGGTGCTACATATAGCCTGTTCATTTGTGTGGATGTGAAACTTGGACAATGAGTAGTCAAGATGAAAAACATCTGATGGCTGCAGAAATGTAGTTTCTGAGGAAAATGCAAAGAATACCATGGACAGACAGAAAAACCAATCACCAAGTACTACAGGAAACACAAAATAAAATAACACAAAGTAATGCAGCTTTACATAGATTGATTGATTGATTGATTGATTTAGGAACCGACATCACAGTATTCGGGACATAACAGAATTACAACGCATACATGACGTTGCGGCGACTAGCCTTCATCAGCAAACAAATACATGCACGAAACACAAGATATAGTTCAGAAGAAGATCCTTCAGTAAGGCATAAGGACGGGATGAGAAGAATAAATGGAAGATAAGAGGTGGGTCTAAATCATATCAATAGAAAAGATAGCTGGTAACGGCTTAGATTAAGTAAATAAATCTAAAACCCAGATAACAACATATAAGATTAACTGGAGAAGATAGTAAGTACACTTAGTTGCAGTTGTAAACATAGTTACAATACGAATCAAATTTGGTGGTACTGCGGTAAAGCTATGGAATGTAAACAATATAAAATAACACAGAGTAATGCAGCTTTATATAACATAATTACGACACATACAGGACTTTGCGGCGACTAGCCTTCATATGAAAATTGTAAATTGATTAGAGACATTTTTTGGACATGTTATGAGAAGAAATAAATTGGAGAACTTGGTGACAACTGGCAAAATCGAAGGGAGGAGGACAGGGGGAAGACAGAGAAGTAAATACCTGGATGGCTTGACCACGTGGCATGGTCGAGACAGGAACACTGAGCTGATCCACGACTCTGGTGTTCGATTGAAATGGCGAGTCATGAACGCCCACGCTTATCGGCATGGCACATGATGGATGAATGGATAAATATAAGGCTGTAACGTGTGTATGAATGTATATGTTGTATGCGCAAATGTACACTTACCGTTCCAGAATAATAAATAGTATGGAGTCATCACACAGATGTACGAAATAAAATCGAATTAAATGGGATACGTAATTAAAATAGTGACAAGGGACATAACAACATTTTAAAATATATCAAGGGACATAACTATACGTAGTATGAAAGTATTCTATAATTTAAATAAATTGTAGTATTTATCTTTGAGGGCAGCCGACATATATTTGTTGGTTATGGTCTCAAGTTTCGCGACGGCAGGCAGAGGATCTCTTTCGAGAGACAATGGTTGTGGTCATCTGGCCAGTATGGTCACTGCCATAGAGGAAAGCAACGGCAAACTACCTCTTTAAAAGTGCCTAGTACATTATGATTCGCCCTTAAAA
>JACEFZ010004484.1:0-15085 GCA_014155875.1 Cepaea nemoralis
CATCCCAGGTGTCATGATGAATTCCAAAAGCATATATATATATATATACACACACACACACATACATTGGAGGCAACGGAGATGTGGTCCCTGAGACGAATGTTGAGAATTCCTTGGACTGCCAGAGTAGTTAATGAAACTATAACATTATATGTGAGACAAACGGCTATCTTTGCTCATGTGATGAGAGGAGAGGCATTGGAGAACATCGTGGCAACTGGAAAGATCAAGGGAAAGACAGGAAGAGGCAGACCACGAGAAATGATGCTGGATGGACTGAGACAGTGGCATGAAGAAATATCATCAGCAGAGTTGATCCAGAACACCAGCTGGCAGGGCACTTGATGATGATGACGATATATATTTATGCATAAGCCAATGTGGTGAATGTACACGGGCTTAAGCCTATGCTGAGGACCAGCATATGATCCAGAGGCGGACATCGACAGCCAGGTCTGCCAGGTTAGCCCTAACAGGATATTTCTGTTACATTTAAATGATTATAACAAATTAGTGTCCAAAGAACAGGCAGACATAGAGACAGGTACAATCTAAGAGTGACTTGGGGCCACAACAAATGGGCAAGAGGTTTATACAGATGATAACCCAAGTGCCGACCATATGGGACAGATCATGGACGGAGTCTAAAAATGCTGGAACCTCAATCGCCACGATTGATTTGTATTTAAAAAAACAAAACAATATGGAAATTATTACATCTTCTTCTTCTCGCCCTTCCTCTTCTGCTTCTTCTTCCTCTTCTGCTTCTTCTTCCTCCTCTCCTCGTCCTCTGCCGCCTCATCCTCCTTCTCTTCTTCTTCTCCATCAACCCCCACCCCCACCTGTTATTGTTCTTCTTCTATCTGATATCTTCCAGATATCTGCCGCCTCATCCTCCTTCTCTTCTTCTTCTCCATCAACCCCCACCCCCACCTGTTATTGTTCTTCTTCTATCTGATATCTTCCACTGGAGGCCACCAACCAATTCCCGTCAAGTCCTCCTATTCTTTCTGTTTGCCTCTGTTTCGTTTATGTCTTACCAATCCATGTCTGTTTGAAACTCTTTTGTCGGCCACCAACCGATTCCCGTCAAGTCTTCCTATTCTGTTTGCCTCTGTTTCGTTTATGTCTCACCAATCCATCTCTGTTTGAAACTCTCTTGTCGGTGGATGATTAGCTCTCCCTCTATGTCTTTTGTCCTGTGGGTCACACAGGATCGGCTTTCTGGTTATAATCTGAACGTGTGTCATAGCCAGTGCCATCGTCACTTGATTCCTGTCTGATTACGATCTGAACGTGTGTGCTCTAGCCAGCGCCATCGTCTCATCATCGCCTCTTGATTCACTGGGATTTGTTTAGTTCGCTCAATGAGCTCCACATGAGTGTGTGTTTTTTTAAGTTTGTGTAAGTTTTATTCTAGATTTAATTTCTTGTAATGTGCAAATTATATGGCCCTGTGGGGTCTCTTTTTTTTTCCTATGTTTATTTAGTATTAAAAAAAAAAAAAAAACTCTTACTTTTCTTTTAATATCTCTTTTTGTTTTCTCAAAATTGTCTGCGTTGCTACCTAACAATGTGTGTTATTCAACATCTTGAACTAACTAAATCCAGTTATCATTTGCCTTATTTATTCATATTACTTTGTCTTTCCCTGTGAATTTTAAACCTAGTTGTTGTGTGCTCCCATCAAGTGTGTTGAGTTTATCGTGTATATTATTTCGTGTGTGACACAGGAGGACACTATCATCAGCGAAGTCAAATCAAGTCTATAGTCAGTAAGAATAATAAACATATAAATGGCTCCGCTGCTTTTTGTCATTTCAAACCGTTAGTTTACCAATGACAGATTGTGCCCTTCATGCCTATACACCCACAGCGTCAGCGCAAGAAAGTTTAAGCCCAAGCGCATTAAGCCATGCGGCCACGCCGACCTCTTCCACAAACATAATCCCACTGGCTTCCCAACCATGTGATTCTACTTATTGACAATACTTGTTTCTGTTTGCTCGCTTTTAGTTAGTTATTTAGTTAATTAGTTAGGTAGTCGCGGTTCCAACTTCACGGCAACGGGTCGTCCCATTATGCTCCTTTTCTGTGCCAATGAATATCACACAAAGTGCTCATCGCTGCCCAATGTGAAAAGTGGAACAGACAGGAGTCTCGGCAAGCCAACAAACAGCCCGCACAGGTTCACTGTGTATAATGCCGCCGCCAGAATGCCAACACAAAAGTTCTCCACGAAAAATACAGTTCATCGTCGATGGAATCGGCAGTCAACAGAAAGACTTCATTGACCCGGGTTTTATCCCACAAGACTCGGTCTCTTTCCGCATAGCGACCCACCGAAAGTGCCGCACAAAGCACGAACTCCGTAGCTCCAGCGACGATAGTCTCCTGAAATGTTCACTCGTGAACCGAAAAGGCAAACCAGTCAATTCAGCGTTAGCCGGCCTTTGTTCCGAACATGCAGTTCACTGTGCAAAGAACAGCGGACAGATGTAAAGCATTGCACATGTTTTTACGCTTTTGCGCATTTGCTCGCTTTAAATTCAAGCGTAGTCCATAAACGTACTACCTATAGTGCTCTGGAATTGATTTTTGCGTGTGGATTAGCTTTCCTTATTACCAGTATCCCTCGCTATTGGGAGAACCAAATTCAACTTCAGAGGCAAGTTAGTCAGAGGTAAGTTAGTCACATTTTCGAGCGGTTGCATGTCGGGTGAAGGAGTCTTTGCAGGCGTCTGTGACGAACGGGTAGAGAACGCGATTCACATCCCCTCATACCTCGTTCGAAATTATATCAGTTGCGGGAGATTTGGAAGCAGACCGCCTTGTGTTGATGTTTTAACAATAGTATGAGCGGTGATCATTCAGAAACAATGGCAAACTTCAGAACGTAAACTTGCCTTGTAAATCACTAACAATACAAACAATGCTAGGGTTGGCTGCGCAGTCCTGTAAATGATATGCAGCTAGCTTAACATATTATTATTTTTTAAAACTGTATCCTTAGTAATTCCTCTCCTACCCTGGTGAGATAAACGTCACGCAGCTGTACTGTTATGTGGCATAATCACACACACTCATCTGTTCCAACTGTCGTGATTCACCAGACTCCATAAGTGAGACACACCATGAAAGGTCTCTCTCTCTCTCTCTCTCTCTCTCTCTCTCTCTCTCTCTCTCTCTCTCTCTCTCTCTCACGCTCTCTCTCTCACTCAAACACACACACACACACACACACACACACACACACACACACGACCATCCTGGAGTCTTCTACAGCACTAGCGGACAGATGCCTACATTAACAATATTACAAAATATAGTTTATCACGTTTCCATGCGCGAAGTCATTTTCTATAATTAAGTCACACACAAAAGAAAGCATCTAAATATCACATGTAATCAGCTTCGGCTGTGGCTGGTCCTCGCTGGCCATAAACATTCTAGTGTAAACACAACTCTCTCTCCTCTCTCTCTATCTCTCTCTCTCCCCTCTCTATCCCAGTACATTACTAGGTTACTTCTTTTAATCCCACGAGATTGTGACTTGAAATCCTTTATGCCAAGCGATTGTTGTTTTATTTTAAGGGAATCTCCGTGGCGAAGTGGTCAAGCCATCTGACTCGGGCTCCGAAGGTTGTGGGTTCGATTCCGGGCCGCGTCCTTCGGTTCACGAGTGCATTTTTTGCGGAGACTCCTTGGGGTCAACGCTGGAGCTACGGAGTTCGTCCTTTGTGCGAAGCTTCCGGCAGTCCGCGCTGCGGAAAGAGGCTGAGCTGTATGGGATAAAACTCGGTGCAATGAAGACGACCCTGTCGACTTTTAAGCGACTTTTTGATTGTTGCTTTAACGGTTTCTATCCCAGACAGTTGTTATTTTAACTCTTTCAATTTTAAGGCACCTGTTACTTTAACTCTCTCTTATCTAAAAGACTGTTACTTTATACTGCTTCTATTCCAAGCTGCTACTTGAAAGCTTTCCATCCGGAGTGGTGCAGAGACGCAGTGGTCGTTATAAACCCAGACAATGTATCGGTTGTGTGTACTCCCTGGATTACCGGATTGTGAAGACAGATGTCCCATATATTATATTGAATGGATGTCCTCATAGTAGAGAGAGTATGTGTCAGAATCTCCGAGGCGGCTTCATCTCCCCCGCCGCCTGGCCGCAACGAACAGGTACGACCGTGAACTAGACTAACAGCTACTACGCAGGCGATGGCCAGAGTTTGTTTGAGTAGAGTGAAGATTGCGTGAGTGATATATTCATTTGTGTTTATGATATTATTGATATCTTGCATTGTATGTTTCTGATAATGGCATTATCGCTAACTTTGAGCGATGCCTGATGTGACTGTGTTTGTACACTCATTGTGTGTGTGCAAGTGTTTCACGCCTGTTAGTGAATAGGAGCCTTTGGTCATCTAATCAAGACCCTGACAGTATGTTGGAGTACTTGGGAATCACTTTTGACAGGTGTATGTCTTTTAAGGACCATGTGAAGACTTTGGTGGTGAAGGCTTGTAGGGGACTTCGTGCACAGCGGGCGATGACCGGAACCGGGGTTGAATAGAAGATGCTTTACAGGCTCTTTCAGCAGTTAATAATTTCAGTCACGGAATATGGTATGGGGCTGCTGACGGTACTCTTTGAGCCAGCTTGAAAGGTTGGAGCCCCTTCAGAATGCTGCCTTGCGGGTGATCCTAGGATGTACACAGGACACACCAGTTATATGCGCGAGGCATATCCTGGCACTACTAATAATGGCGGGCAGGCATATGTGTCGTGTCCTCCTTTACAGTGTCGTCCCTGGAGTGAAGAGAGCCGACACCCACATTATAATATTTTTTCCCTCTCAATATTCTGGAGAATCCACCAGCTTCCGTCCAACACACTCCATCAGCCTATGGACACCTTTTCCTATCACTCTCTCACTGTCGTACTATGCCCCCTTCTCATACTTCCCCAACGCAACATACTCAACAACTCTTGCTTCTAAAAATTAATAAAGATAATTTATTAAAAGAAAAGTGTAACGTATATGAGACGTGTATGTGAAGAAAATGTGTGACGTGTTCTATAAAGTGTGTAGAATCGGACTCTCAGACCACAACCCAGTCAGCTGATCCCAGCAAGGATAGACCACAGCACGTTACGTCAGAACATGTACATCTCACCCCGTGCCGAAACCATCTTGCCGGATACTGCTTTGCCTCTGTAGACCTCTGGTAATCCAATTTCATGATCATCCGAAATAGACACCGGTGGTATTAACAGTTAATCATGGACCGGTTGCACCCTACACAATGTCCGTTCCTATCGTTCCTTAAAAAAAAACTGCACAAGTCCTTTGTAGTGTGTACACCGTCATTAATGTTAATTGTTAATGTGATTGATCCTCACTCGTGTCTATCTAGCCTCACGTATAATGTCTTGTGTTCTATTACACGAGATTATATAACACTAGGTAACTATTAGACTGTTCTCATTTAGTTACTACTGTCTGATGCTGTGTGGTGCATCAGTAATCATCACTATCTTTGGTGAATCAACTTCCTCCTAGCTTTAGTTACGTTCTGTATGCAACTTTATTGATTGTTGAACTGGTGTTCTTCCGAATGGGATTGGATTTTTTTCCCAAAAACTTGTTGAGTTTCCTTGGATCTGGTAGGGAACCTAGGATAGAAACAACACATCTGGTGATAGTACTAGTTACTGATCCTTTCGGCTGAGTGTAAGCCTATCACCTTGCCTAATGATCGTTAGCTAACTAGACTTAGTCATAGAGCAGATTAGCTACCCACCTAGAGCCGAATCAGGCTATGACAAAGAAAAAATCAGCAAACAGAATGCGGAACCCCGCCCACCAGGGACACCTACGGGAAGATCCCAATTATCCCTCATTACTCAATTCTCAACTAGTAAAGCTTATCAACACTTCACTAATCTATTCTTAACTAGCAGAGTTAATATCACTATTCTACTCTAACTAATTTCCACTAACAGTGCTAATCATCACACTATAGTTTAACAAGGCCACAGTCTATATTAATTAGAACTAATATTATACTAGGTTATACCTTAAATGGCACTACTGCAGTCCTATCAATCATATCTACATCTGCCATTATAGGCACGTGTAAAATTAAGTCACTAATTAACACACGGTAGATATTATTTCCACTAAGCACTGCAGTGCCCTGGCACTCCGACTAGAGCATTTTCAAGTCCCCCTAGTTGGTCCCAACTCGGGTTTATATGGCAAACTACCAAAGTTGGCCACGTGACGTTATCCTTTATGCCCCCACACAGGTGGCACATTGGCAGATCATCCCCTGTCAGGGATCCATCCTCCCTCGGGCTCCCTCCATGTTAGATTTGTCATCACTGGTTCTGACATCCAAAACAATCTAGAGAGTTACTGTCGAGTTCCAACAAAGAGTTTCGATACCAAGCTGCCAATCATGGTTTTCCAAACAAGCTTACATTGTGCACGTGACGTTGTTCATGTCCGGCAGGTGTTCCACTGTTTTCAATAACACCCTCAACTTTCTGTCATGTGCTGACAGTCAAAACCTTCATTCAGTCTGATGTCCGGAACCATAGATGACAAACGGAACCATTCCATATCCTGAGCGGCCAATTATATGTGATTTTAACTGTTATGAACTGCCAACGCGTTTTATCCCTTCCTTCTCACTCACCGCCAAATGTGTATATGGGCTGACCCGATGTATCCCGTGCAGCTGTGTTTACTCTGTTAGTACGACTGTTGTGGCCTAGAAAATATACGCCAAGCAAACGTCGGTATTATTATCTGGTTAACTCATGGCGAGCTCGTGACAATATGGAGGGTCCTTCAAGTCAAATGGTACCTGAGAGTTACTGCAGACGGGATCATCCCCTGCATGCAGCCATGGATTTGGTCAAGGGTCATAGAATGAGACGAGGCAGGTCCTGGATGGCACAGGCAGAAATATATATATATATATATATATATATATATATATATATATATATATATATATATATATATATATATATATATATATATATATATATATATATATGCATAGACGTTGAGGTGCAACAACTGATCCAAAGTAACACACATCAAGGTGACATAGTGATCTATACCGATGGGTCAGTGGTGAGAAACAGACGTAGTGGTTGGGGTTTCATGGTGAAGGCTAATAGACGATGCTTGAAAAGGGAGAGTCTGGCATGTGAGACTACGACTTCTAGCATGAGAATGGAAATGAAAGCAGTTACAGCGGCATTCCGTTGGTTAGAGGAGACCACTGCAACACACGTTGTATTCATTACGGACTCAAAGTGTATGCTTAGTAAGGTAGAGAAAGGAACGTTTCTTGTAGTATGGCTATCCTCACTTCAGAGGTCACAGATTGTGAGAATCACCCTATTCCAAACAGTTACAACTTAAATCTTTCTCTTCCAAACAATTGTTACTTACGCCTTTCTATTCCGAACGGATGCTAATTAAATCTTTCTACTGTAAAACAGTTGTTACTGAAATTACTCTATTCCAAACAGTTGCTACACAGATCCTTCTATTCAATACAGTTGTTACTTAAACCTTTCTATTCCACGCAACTGTTACTTAAATGTTTCTATTCCAAACATACGTTGCTTATTGTAATAATTATGTTGGACATGAATAATTTGCAAGAATAACACGAAGATGGTGGAGAGAGATTTGAAGTAACAATATGAGACATCGGCAGGCCCATGACAGGCACCTCTGACGTCGAGTAATGTATTTTGGCGTTCACGAGTTATAGGCCATGGCATAATGGGGTGAGATGGCAAGTTCTCTTCCACGTATTATTTCCTCCCAAGGCATTTCCCCAGGGCTATAGTAACTCAAGTAAGTGAAGGAAACTGTTACACTTCTTTGGCGCATTGTGCAAACGGTGATAAATCCATATCTGTATAGACCAACCGGACTCAGTGCCTGATGTGCCCAGTATCACGCCGGCCGCCTTTGCTTCCCAAGACATTTCCTGCGACCCAATTAAGACTGGGTCGACCTGGGAGCCTATGTCAATTGTTACAATCCGCACCAGCGTGGATTCGAACCAATGACCACCAGGCCGGCAGGTGAGCGTCCAGCCCCGTTACCACGGGGCCACGGATCAACGGTGCTTTAGATAAATGTCTGGCATAGAAGGAGTAGAGAGAAGCATACGAATCTTTGAGTAAGCAATGTTTTCCTTGGCACAGAATCAGTTACACAGATCTTTGTTTTAGCCGACTATATCAGACTTACCTGTCTCACTCAGTTGTTACAATAGCTTACTCATTAATAGTTATTAATTTTCTCCCTCACACTGTTTTTACAATAGCTTACTCAGTAATTGTTATTAATGTATCTGTCTCGGACAGTTATTACATTAGCGTGGGTGTAACCCATAAGTGCTCCGTTCTATTCCTAACTCAAACCCGAGTCCATAAAATCTCAGCTCAGTGCACGAACGCCGCAGCACCGACGAGGATCCTGAAATACTTTAGGTAGATTTTTAACTCGACATTTTGCCTGGGCAGCGCTGTTAGGCTACTCTTTTTCGATTTCCAACTGCCAAGGGATGTTTATGTGCGCAACAATACACACGGGCGTCCAATTCCATTACCCAGAAACAAGGGGAACTTTTGTCCAAGTGAAAAAATCCCGGCCCTCACCGGGGCTTGAAGCCGAGACCTCCAGAACTCGAGGCGGACACCATACCTCGAGACCACTCAACCCCATGAGCGTACTCAGTAGTAGTTATTAATGTATCTGTCTCACACAGTTGTTACAGTTGCTTACTCTGTAATAGTTATATATCTGTCTTAGATAGTTGTTACAATAGCGTACTCAGCAATAGTTATTAATGTATCTGTCTCACACAGTTGTTACAATTGCTTACTCAGTAAAAGTTATTAATTTATCTGTCTCAGACAGTCGTTACAATTATTTAGCAATAGTTATAAAACGTACACCACTCTGTCTCAAACATGTATTACAGTTACTTACTTTTTTTTTTTTTTTTTTTTTTTCATATCCTTTACAGGACATCGCTGTCAACACCAGCATCTTTCAGCTGTATGTTGATCTCTTGGCAAGATTACGCTCAGTAGTTTGCCATTGCTTTCTGAGCGGCCGGCTCACATACCCCGTAAGTTATCGATGCGATTCGAACCACCGCTGATTCTCACCGTCATCACGTTACCGAAGAGAGTATACGAGATTACGGAGAAAAGTCATAACCTCTAAGCCACGAAGCCGGCAGTGACTTACTTAGTAATAGATATTAGTGTACCCCGTTCTGTTTCAGACGGTGATTGTGAAGTTGTAGGCCTTCACGTATTCTTGACCACGGCATTATGAGATAGGGTAGACAGTTCCTTTTCTCGCCTCCTATACTTCTGAAACAATGCGCAGAACATTCTAACAAAAAAAACAAAAACTGACTCGGTGCCCGTGCTGTTGGGAACAATAATCAATAATACTATTCCTGTTTCATCTTCGTGCCAGGGCATGCGGGAGTACAAGGAAATGAGTGGGCTGACAAGCTCGCAGGGGAGGCTACTGTGGAGGGCGGACGCGCCATGGACCAGGCTGACATTCTGAATGCTCTACTAGAAGTAAGACTTTTGCGAGAACCAAGTGATGACTGTGAATCTGCAACAATGGCCAGACTGCGAGAGGAGCAAATTAAAAGAGGGGTGGCCAAACAAGAACACTACGCAGGAAGCCAAAGAAGATTGATAAACCAACACAGAACTGGTGTCGTGAGCCGCTATACGCTGCGGGATTTGCTGAGGGAATCCGAGCACTTATGGACTGAATGGTTCGATGTGCAATGAGGATGATCTGTCGACTAACTAACTAACTAACTAACTATTCCTGCTGGGGATCGAGCACACACATCCTCCTTTCCCCCCCCCCCCCCCACCCCCTCCCCCCGCACGCATCTGTTTATCTATATACATCAATCTGAACTAGAAGCCATGGTTGAAGGCTAACTGACCGGCGTAGGGGCTGATCCCGCTACCCCGCCGTCAGCAAACCGGAAGTTTAAGAGCTAGAGCGCCCTTATCCTTGTGACCCTGTAGCATTAACTGCTTGTGTGTGTGCATGTGTGTATGTGTGTGTGTGTGTGTGAGTGTGTGTGTGTGTGTGTGTGTGTAACCATTGTAAGCATGTAGATATATGTTACAATATGATGTGATATGAACTATTCACACAAGAACCACAACGAACATGTAAGATGCTTGTCACCGTGCCATCAAGCGTGTATTCGCCACGGTAATGAGCTGATATGATGAGGTCTGCGTGCCCCATGTCAACACCAATAAGCAGTTGTCGGTGACGACCATTGTTGGCAGGACTTGTGTGTCGCATTATTTCCACTTCATTGTCACGGCTTATGTGCTCAATCATTATTGATTCCGAACATATCATTAGTGGATTACAGCGGTTAAGTGTATACAAGTTACGGTCCCTCAAATTACCTCTTAATGTGCGCAAGCGCATAATTTTTAGCCCTAAATGCACATATTTTTGGCTCACGAAGAAATTAATGTTATAGCAAATGGGACTCTAGTTGACAATGTAGAATGTTTGCTTGCATCACTCCACGGCTCTGGGGCAACAACAGACTAGCGTGCCTGTCTGCGGGTCCAGCGCTCATGTGTTCGAATCTCTATCAAGTGGAGAATTGTGTTATTAGCCCGGACTGCAAGGTTGAACAAGCCTACAATGGGTACCAGAAAATTATGTGGGTAGTAAAGGCGACTGGCGTGGGTTTTTGACCACATTACCTATAGAGTTTAGAGTGGTCTTTAAGAATAAGGGTTATTACCCTTTAAGCAATATGCCTCAAGGCATGGAAAAGTGTTTGAACTTGTACTTGTTTTAATCCACAGATTAGATAGAACATTTGTGTATGAACTTGTGTATTATTCTCATTCTATCCCAGACAGTTATCTTAATGCACAATACTCCGCGTAGCCCTGGTAACTTTGAACTATGAGAGGCCATGCAAACGCTTCTCATATTTCTCAATGGGGTGACCACAAAATCTGTAGAGATCTATGACATCGTGGTGTCCGCAACATCTGTAGAGATCTATGACAACGTGGTGTCCGCAACATCTGTAGAGATCTATGACAACGTGGTGTCCGCAACATCTGTAGAGATCTATGACAACGTGGTGTCCGCAACATCTGTAGAGATCTATGACAACGTGGTGTCCGCAACATCTGTAGAGATCTATGACAACGTGGTGTCCGCAACATCTGTAGAGATCTATGACAACGTGGTGTCCGCAACATCTGTAGAGATCTATGACAACGTGGTGTCCGCAACATCTGTAGAGATCTATGACAACGTGGTGTCCGCAACATCTGTAGAGATCTATGACAACGTGGTGTCCGCAACATCTGTAGAGATCTATGACATCGTGGTGTCCGCAACATCTGTAGAGATCTATGACATCGTGGTGTCCGCAACATCTGTAGAGATCTATGACATCGTGGTGTCCGCAACATCTGTAGAGATCTATGACAACGTGGTGTCCGCAACATCTGTAGAGATCTATGACATCGTGGTGTCCGCAACATCTGTAGAGATCTATGACATCGTGGTGTCCGCAACATCTGTAGAGATCTATGACAACGTGGTGTCCGCAACATCTGTAGAGATCTATGACATCGTGGTGTCCGCAACATCTGTAGAGATCTATGACAACGTGGTGTCCGCAACATCTGTAGAGATCTATGACAACGTGGTGTCCGCAACATCTGTAGAGATCTATGACATCGTGGTGTCCGCAACATCTGTAGAGATCTATGACAACGTGGTGTCCGCAACATCTGTAGAGATCTATGACATCGTGGTGTCCGCAACATCTGTAGAGATCTATGACATCGTGGTGTCCGCAACATCTGTAGAGATCTATGACAACGTGGTGTCCGCAACATCTGTAAAAAATGTGTCTCTTGGGTTCTGAGCCACACTGAGAAAATACTCAGGGGAAAGCTCGTGAGTTGACTAAGAAGTACAGACCTGCAGAAAAAATGAAGTTGTTGGGAAACTCTGAAGGTCATGAACATGATAAATATATCCACAAATATTGATTGGCGCTCATTGAAGACAAAGGACAGACGTGGCAATAAGAGGATAACCTAAGCAGCAACAGATAGCAAGCTCTTTAAGATCGTGATGGTGATCTGTCGGCTTCTACCCAAGGCTATATAGATCAATGAGATTAGCACAATTCTCTATTTTTGCCTACAGATTTATTTCAACTGACCTCAGTAAGTCTAAGATGACCGTCACCGTAAAGGAAGACGACCCTAAACATCTGTATTCCATGCTTTCACTCTTTTTATTATGTCTTACTGCAGTTAGTGAAGTGTCATGTCCGTGGCGAATGTTGTAATGTTTCCTTATTGTTGTTTGCTGATGAAGGCTTTCCGCTGCAACATCCTCTGTTTTCCGAAATTGTATTTTGTAAACCTGTCCTAACCTTCGTGTTTCTATATTGGTTACATGTCTACAGCTTTACCGTAGTTTTAATCTATGTTATTTAGATCCAAACTAAACGTAAAAGATATAACAGCACACAATGTGGAGTTTGATATAGACAGACAATAGTTTATCAGACCGGCTGCTTATAATGCGACAGAATGAGATGGGAAGGCGTCTGTGTAATTATTCTTCTTCTTCTTCTCTTCTTCTTTAGCGTTCCGAGCCATTGAGGTTCTTTGCTGCAAATACAATCCGTCTCCATTCGTCTCTCTGGTGGACCTTCTCTTGCCAGTCGTTGATTCCAAGTGCTTGTAGGTCTGTACATGTATTATCTCTCCACCGCCTTCTTGGTCTACCTCGGGGTCTACGATCATTTATTTCCTGAGTGTAAGCGAGTTTTGTTTCCCTATTATCTTCCATTCTTTCTATATGCCCCAGCCATTGTAGTCTATTAGCCTTCATGATACCAGTGATTAGCGGGGACTTAAACAGATCATAAATGTCTTTGTTACTTCTTCTTTTCCACTCTCCACTTTGTGTATCCCTAATGGGTCCAAAGATGCGTCTTAAAATTTTGTTCTCAAAGGTTTGTAACAAGGCTTCGTCTCCTTTCGTTGTACTCCAGGTTTCAGAGCCATACAGCACAACTGTGTAATTATTGAAGAACAAAATATGAGACTATTAAATGCACCTTTTACAATCTAGGATAAAATAGTCATCATCACCTACAGCAGGTGCCCTGCCAATTGTTGTAGGCGTTCATGTCTCTCCAGAAATCTCGCCCAGGGGTAGTTTGGATCAACTATAATGATGAATCTCCTCCGTGTCACAGTCTCAGCCCCTCCAGCATCATTTGTCTCGGCCTGTCTCTGCCTGTTCTATCATTGATTTTTCCAGTTCGTCACGATGGTTCCCAATGTCTATCTTCTCATTAATGATAATTAATAATAAATAAGAATACACAGGGTAAACGGACATTCATCAGTAAAACAATAACAAAGTGACACTAAACTTTGCTGACAACATGAATATACAAACACATAAAACACAAAAATATGCAAAGTGCCGGATAGTTACACCACAACTTTGCCAACAACTATAATCGACGAAACAAACAGAAAGAAAGGTAGAGGACAAAAACGCACTTGGAACCGTCTCAGGAACTTCTGAAGTAGGCATAAGAACATCACATGAGCTTTGGCAAGGACGCAACATGAGTTGCATTGTAGTCTGTTCAACAACAGACGTGCCAAGGACGTACTCGCATTCAAGATACCACACAACTAAGCGACTGCGGCACCCGTGGTGGTGGTGGTGGTGGTTGGGGGGGGGGGGGAGTAGCAGCGATGTGCCGTCACGTTTCCTACAGGGAATTGTAAGTAGTCCTAAGAAGGTATGCCAGGAAGACTCGAGTCAAGGCTGTCCTGACTGAGAGAGCAGAAATACGCTTGCCCCAGGGTCATTAAACGTCTCTTTTTGGTGAAGGTCACGTGTCTTTGTGTTAAGGGGAGTTAAAGGTTACATTCCACTGTCTGCCGCTTCACGCATTCACTCGCTCGCAGACGTGTGCATCACCGACATATTTATGACAGGTGCCACGGCGCATCTAGTGTTATTTGTGTACACTCCTCCCACATTTCATTCACCCAGTGCCCTATCTCGTACAGATCTTCTCCCCCATAACGCTGTCTCCAAACTTCTCTTTATACATTTTCTTCGACTGCCAAAGGTTTCTAGGCATCTATAAAGAAGGAATTCTGCCACAGCTTTCTTTGTTTATATTTGCCCCAGCATAACATGGGTACCAATACATGCCCCAGGGAGTAAACGTGACCGGTGTGAGTGTTACCACTTCAGCCATGGGGCAGCCACGGGTCTCTCGACGTATGGACCCAACACCATATAGCCAATATATCTCATGGCGTGTACAGACAATGTGTGTATGTGTGTTTGTGTGTGTGTGTGTGTGTGTGTGTGTGTGTGTGTGTGTGTGTGTGTGTGATTCCCAGCCAATGATTGTCTCTCTCTCTCTCTCTTCCCCCCCCCCTCCCCCAACAAAAGACGCCTCGGAAGTCCTTGACCTCATAGCGGGCTCAGATTTCAGAATTCAGAGTTCAGAGTTGTAAGGGCAGAAACCGCTGCCACGACGGGACCTAGTTTATCAAACAGTGACAGCAGTATGTGAAGCCCTACCCCGGGAACAATAAAATGACGCAGGGGATCCCCGAAGGCTAACATATAGCTTAAAGAAACATTGGCAAGTAAATAAGGGGAAACAAAAACAAAACCCCAGAAAAACTTAAAAGTCTGGTTTTTAAAAAAGAATATGAATTTTTTTTTGCCCAGCCAAAATGAGTCAACTAAACTTTTTGAGGGAGAATAAAACAGAAAGACAGCTTATCACAAATATCGGACAGAGGCAGCCATTTCGGTTACGTTATGAGAAAATGGGATAACTGGGAAAAAATTTTTTCAAGGGAAAAATAAAGGCAACAGCGAGAGAAAAATTTTTTTCATTTCCCTTTTGGGCCAAAAGTGTCAAGAG
>JACEFZ010004485.1:0-13596 GCA_014155875.1 Cepaea nemoralis
TAAAAAAGCTTTTCAGTGTAACGATGAACGGGGTAACATCTTCCAAATCAGCGAAATCAAGATCATGTACTACTGAGATGAGGAAAGCATCAGCCTACAAGCAGACATCGCCATTGGAAAACCGAATCCAAGGAGATCCTGAAACCTATAGCCGAAATGTTTGAATCCATTCAATTAACATGAATGTAAGCACATTGCTATAATTTACATTACGTCAGTAAGTGAACCTTTCCCAAGAAGAAGTTGGTAAGTGGAAATATTGTCACCAGGTGGTTAGTCCGTAAGAAATTAATTAGAAGAGATTAAGTACTTTATTCAGATGTCGTAGGTCATGAATAGATGATACCGAGGTTAAACCTATGAGGAAGGTTTCTTCTTGTTAAACAACTTATTTAATGTGTAAGCATTAGGCCTAGGTTGTACAATTTATTTCTTAAGAAGTTAAACTAAATCAGCAGTGATTAGAAGTGTGATTAACTTAAGATTTAGGAAGCTAAGAATACTTAGTTCAATAAGAAGAAACTATTTTACATATGCCAGCACTGGTAAGAGAAATTAGTGTAATGTGTAACAGAAAAGTAGATGAGCACATGAGATGTAAATAGATTTCTATATGTATCATAATTTTGTGTGTTGGGAGAAAGCACCTATGTGGTGAGTCAAATGTATTTTCATTGTTGCTAAACATGTGGATTTATCATTTGTGAGGACACATAATAATCCTAATCATCACCCCTGCAAGTGTGGTTATGATTCATGATGAATGAATGTGGATTGGGTGTATCACATAATTCTATGTATTTGATGAGAGCATACATGTGGTGGATTCATGTGTAATTTCATTATTGTTAAACTATGAGGAATCATCATTTGTGAATCTCATAGTTATGCCTAATTATCATCCATACAATTATTATGTCTAATGAAGGATGGTGGAATGAGTGAGATTCCATTGTAATTTCATTGATATCAAATCTGTCAATTTATCATTTGTAAAATCACATCATTATGCTTACTTATCATCCATGCGCATATGAATATTATGTCTGATGAATGATGAGAATGTGTGAGATGAAGAGAGATGCTGAGAAGGAGTATAAACAATCAATCAATCTCATGATGGAAGGCACCTTGATTTATAATGTCCTGTCTATCAGATGAGAACATGCTAATGATAACCCATACACTAATTAATAATTCAGTGCACTCCGACGCATGACACCTCTCTGTAGTCTATACAACTCATGTTAAAATCATATGGTTTCGTGTCCTAAACATGACACCACTCTGTATTCCATATCACTCATGTAACAATCATATTGTCCTGAATGACACCACTCTGTATTACATATAACTCAAGTTACCATTATATAGTTTTGTGTCCTGAATGATGATGATGATGATGATGATGATGATGATGATGATGATGATGATGATAAATGAGGTAACAGCATATTACATACATGGTGAAAAGGAGGGAATATACTCGCCTTGAAACATTTGATTAGAAAATAATGCACCTGAAGGATATACAAGAGATGTTACCATGATGTACTTACATTGTTTATAACCAAATACTCATGACAATGGGGAATGATTTTAAAACCCTTAATGTATGTGACCTTTTTCTTGTAAGGGAATGAGACCTAGAGAAACTAATTATGTACAGAAGGTAAGGGAGAACATAGTTGTCAAATTCCAAATCAATCAAGGTATTACTCAACCTGTAGACCATGGAGGACAGGCATGGGAGAAGACGACACTGCGTATCTGCTAGTCTAAACCTTGAGCGCCATATAATGACGGATTGGATGGAGAACAACCAATTATGTTGTGGATAACTATTTGAGAGCACCAAGACTCTTTTCCTTCCACTGTTTATTTTCCTAGGATCACAATTCTTTATGTATTTTTCTTTGTGGTTTTCTTGAAAGTGTACAGCGTTTCATTTCTGATGTTCATAGTGATGATATCATTAGATTTATGATTGATGCTGAAATTTCAGGGAGTGGCTAGGATCCATCTAGATCCAGACCTGACTTTGTGAATGTAGCAGCTTGACTGAATGTAGAGCTTGACTGAGTGAGACAGCTGATATAGTGAGGCCAAATATACTAGTCCAAAGCAACTTCCTGCAGATTTCTCTACCATAGAGGACATGGTATCCTAGATAACTTAGTCTATATTTATCTAGGTGGAAGAAACCCTTGAGCCACAAAACAATCCATATCCTGGAACACAGAACACAGAACCTCACGAAACTAGTACATATATGTCCGCACTGCCTGATTGCCAGCAGCGATCCAAGAAACTGGACGGGTTACCAAACAGAGTGGGATAAGTTTTTTTCTCCACAGATTAGACATAGGCCAGAAGAAGTGGCCCATAAAGATAATGGAGGACTGATACATACTGGTGGGTGTGGATTTAGTATCTCGGCACAGCCAGGAGATAGGCCATAGTTAGAGATGTACGTGTACATGATCTTTTCTTTTCTTTTTTTTGTAATGCATTGATTGTTGTATTTTTATGACATTCATGAACAATAGCACCATTTATGTGTAATAAATTATGAAAAATAAGGGTCATATTCTCTTTTTGAGAGTTCTCTTGTCGTAGTAGAATTGTTTTAATTAACAACCTTAGATTAATAATTATTTAGTTAACAGAGGAGAGGCAAGGAACCACCAAAAGGATATTTTGGGTATTCAGAGAAAACTTTTCATTGGTTTCCTGGAGGTATTCCTTGGTTCTCCGAAACTCTATTTATAGTCTCAAGCCACTGATCCAGTAACAGCTAAATTAATTATAACGGGTAGGATCACATTGAGAAAGAGAAACTTAGTATCCTTTATCTCTTTGGGGTTGTCAGAACAACCATACATCCGACAATAATCACTTAATAGTTTTGCTACGAAATCGAGAAAGAACTGACTGTTCACTCAGCTGCCTGGGAGACTCATTTGGGAAAACACACTTGGGACAAACGCACTTGGGACAGACTCAAGTGGAACAGACTCACTTGGTTCAGACACACTTTTGACTGACTCATGTGGGGCAGACTCACTTGGGACAGACACACTTTGGACATATTCACTTGCGACAGACACAGTTAGGACAGATTCACTTGGGACAGACACACTTCAGATAGACGCACTTGGGACAGACTCACGTGGAGCAAACTCACTTGTGATAGGCTCACTTGCAGCAGATATGTGTATGCCGATGGAACCAACGTTGTTTGAAAATAGTGTCTGATGTAGTGTGACTAGACAAGTAACAGTGTCAGTTACTACCTGACTACCTGCTGTATGATATTGTGCCTGTACAGGCCAGATCTGTCTATACACAAGTATGTAACTTAGTTGTGTGAGTGAGTCAAAGCGTGTAGCTTGTCACACATGCAGTCCGTCACTTGTCAATTAGCGAGAGATAACGTGGTTGACAGATTGTTTGATAGAATGGTGTGTGGTGATCATACAGAGGACAAACTAATCAGATGGATAGTGTCGATGATAACGTAAGGGGAGGAGAGCGGACGTGGAGTTGCACTGGTGACAATTGGACAAGAGAAGAGACACAGAGCCTCTGCAGTGCAAAAACAGAATTACAGAGAAACTGAGCGTGTTTGTTTATACACTCCCTACCCCCCGCCCCCCAATACACACACACACCCCACCCTCTCTCAATCTCTCACTCATACACTAACACACAATCACATACAACCATCTATCCATCCATCCATCCATCCGTGCATCCGTCCGTCCGCCCGCCCGCCTAATTGCCTGCCTGCCTGCCTGCTTGTCTGCCTGTCTGCCTGTCTGCCTGTCTGCCTGTCTGCCTGTCTGCCTGTCTGTCTGTCTGCCTGTCTGCCTGTCTGCCTGTCTGTCTGTCTGTCTGTCTGTCTGCCTGTCTGTCTGTCTGCCTGTCTGCCTGTCTGTCTGTCTGTCTTTGAGGGGGTCTTGGAGCCTAAGGAGTTAAGGCCGCCTGGTTATTGCAGTCGCCGCAAACTGTGCAGGTTAGGATTTTCTTAATGCCCCCGACAGAAAAAATCCCACATCTTATCGAGGATTCGAACCCGGGTCTCCCGAAGGAGAATTGGGCATTCTAGCCACTCAGCCAGCCGCATTCTTGGTCATGTCTAAGGGTTCACTGTGTGTCTCAGCGTTACGTGTGGCAGGGCAGTTGAAAACAAACAAACACACATTTAGTAATATAAATAAATGACACTAGTTGTGGACTATAAACAGGTAGCTAGAAGAAAGAAGCAATACCACTATATATATATACACACACACACACACACACACACACACACACACAAACACACACACAAGCACGCACACACACACACACACTCACACGAGGGGAAGTCAATAAGTAAGTCACAAATTGCTGTGGAAAAATAACTAAATACGATAACAACTTGAAACTAGTTTATTTTTACACATACATTGTCCTTTTATTTCTCAACGTAATCTCCACCAACATTGATGCATTTATCCCATCGTTTTATCAGTCCTCCCAAATCGGCTGCATAGAACTGCGTGCTTTGTTTTCTAAACCACGTTTTCACTTCAGATTCAACTTCGGCGTCATTCGCGAAATTTCTCCCGCCAAGGTGGTTTTTCAGTGGACCAAAAAGGTGGAAATCGCTAGGAGCTAAGTCGGGGCTGTAAGGTGGATGTACCAGAACTGCAGGAAATCCTCCTCCAGAAATGTCAAGCATTCCTTGCCCACATTGACAAAGAACATTTCGAGCGAAAATAGGCCTTATCAGCCATCTTAGAACCCATGACTCCATACCTTCAACTCCACTGGATGAAATGAATGGTCATCATCATTCTTGATGGACAAACAACAACAACAACGACCAGAACTTCGCACCTTAGTTAATTTTCTCCTGAGTCAATCGAGCCGTATGCGGTCTGGTATTGCCATAAAGAAGCAACACTCCTCTAGTCAACAGTCATGGACGTGTTCTTCGAATTGCATCATGAAGCATAGATAGAACTTCACAGTACGGTTCAGAATTCACATTGTCACCTTTCTTCTTGAAATTGGTTAAAAGCACTCCTTGACAATCCCAGAAAACTGTCAGCATAATCTTCCCTGCTGATAACCTTGAATTTTTGGACACAAGGCGAAGAAGGATAATTCCATTGCATTGAAGCACGCTTTGATTTAGGTTGGTATGATTCGTCCCCGGTAACAATCCTGTTCAGCATGTCTTCTTTCATCTTCGTATCAACAGAGATTATGCAAGGACAGGCGAAATCGGTTCATTTTGTGTTCCTCATTCAATTGTCTGGCTACCAACCTTGAGCACACTTTCTTAAATTTCAATCGATTATGCATTATGCTGTACGCTGAACCATGCGAGCACCCTATTGCAGATGCTACAGAGTCTATCGTTATTCACCTGTCACCTCTAATCATTTCCTCCATTCGCTGCATGGATGCTTCTGTTGCAATCTCAACAGGACGACAGGACTGGATTTCATCAACAATGTTAGAGCGTCCTTGAGAAAATTTTTCTATCCAGCTACGGGACAAACATTTGTCAGCATAAAAAGGAAAAAAATTTCCCTTTTTTTAATGTTCCCCTTTTCAAAGGGGAAATGCTTTTTTCCTTGGGTAACGCCAACAAACACGTTTTCCCCTTTGGGTTTTATAATCCCCTTTAAATATGTCCCCCTTTTGTTTATGCGTTTGCCCGCACTGAGACACCTTTGCGCCTCCTTTTACCCCAAACCCCCAATTTTAAATCGGTTCCTGTCACCTAATGACACCTGCCAGAAAAACGCCAACTACATTTACGTGCCATCCTACAGAATTGTGTGTGACTTACTTATTGACTCGCCCTCCTCGTGTGTGTGTGTGTGTGTGTGTGTGTGTGTGTGTGTGTGTAATTTGCATGTCCTTCACATGATGTAGCAGTGAATCTCAGCATTTTCGCTATTCGTGATTCCTGGGCAAATATATATATATATATATATATATATAAATATATATTATAGATATATATATATATATATAGATATATATATATATATATATATATATATATATATAGTATATATATATATATATATATGGGATTCACTATATATATATATGTGGTGTGTGTGTGTGTGTTTGTGTGTGTGTGTGCGTGTGTGTGTGTGTGCGTGTGTGTGTGTGTGTGTAGTAAACATGTGGCTAGTATCACTGATAGACAGTCTTAAACAAGCAATGCATTTGACAAGATGAAAAGTTTCCAATGTAATACATACCTTTCAATGAATGGCAGAAAGACATGACTGAAATGGTATATGGAACAAGTACGTCTGTTTGGTGGCGACTCTCGTACTGTGAATGTACACACTAGGAAATATTAAAGGCACTAGAGATGTGCTATCTGAGACTATTGTTGGAAATACCTTGGGCGGCTGGTTGTAGCTAACAACATTTACTGTAAGAGTATAATAACAGTAGAAAATTGATAATTACAGTAGAAAATTGTTAATTACAGTAAAACATCATATACAAGGATTTTTTAAAAAAAGAGAGGCAAAAACGTGTTCTTTAGTCATATAAAGAGAAGATTGACATTGGAGGACATCGTGACTATTGGGGGGGGGGGGGGGGGGGAGGGGAGGGGGGAATCAACGGTAGAAAATACACAAGCAGACACAGAGAAATAATGCTTGATGGTCTCAGGCGAATACATGGAGGAATGTATTGTATATAATTTATTTCGTGCAACAAGGGCCGAGATCTGTGGAGAGACATGAACGCTTACGTCACTTTGCAAGATACAGAATGATGACGAAGAAACAAACTAGCAATGGTGATAGTTACTAATCGAGATTATGTGTCCACAAAACAAATGTTCAGCATACAAAGAGGCATATTACACCGCTGTAACAAAAAAAAAAAAAAAAAAAAAAAAAAAAAAGAAAGAAAGAAAGAAACCCACAAAACTAAAATAATCTCTCGGAGACAGAAGTGCAAGAGCAATGAAACGATTTGAAAGGGAAGGGAAGATAAAGAGGTTAACTAAAAACAGGATGCTAAGAGAAAGAGTGTAATGGGTATCCTTTTCAGCCGATCCTCAGTTTGAAGATGGATACTGACCTGAAAGGTAAGCTTCGGTAAGTTTTTGTACGTTGGAAAATTGTATTGGTTTTTTCCAGTTATCCATTTTCACTTTTTTTTTTAACTTGTGGGGCTTCCCGGTATGCCATTCTACTAGCGGTCCCATACGCTCACACCCGTGTCTTTGTCCTGAGCATACTGCAAAATCCCAGATTCGTTGACCCCTTCCGTTAAAACCACTGGCATGGCATGCTGGTAATCGTATTTCTTATGTTCTCCAGATAGCCAGCCGCCTGTACATCCAGGTGTATGTTTATATTCATGTTAGATGTTCTTTATTATGATTCTAAATGTAATCCCCAGAGTGTGAGATTAATGTATTGTGATAGTAAATGTTATCCTCAAAGTATTCGATTTCTTCATTCTCATTGTAATTATTATCCACCAAAATATGGGATTGTCATTGCACGCTAGAAAAGCCAATACATATATTTGCGAATATTGATATCGGTGTTGGGAAGTGATAAAATATGCATCCACTTGGAAACCCCCAGTGGACAGCTGTCCTGATCCCGCAGCACTGTAAGCCTCGTAGATATATGCATGAAACAGTGGCAATAACGAAACCCTAACACGGCACACCATGGAGACATGGTGGAAACCGTCGAGTAATCAAAGTTATATGGTCGATACATATGTCAGTTCCTTGTAGACAAGGGGTGGAAGTAAACATCAAAGGGCACCTAAGACAATAAAAACATAAAAAGTAGCACGGATAGCACATATACAATTACATAGGCTAATATACATATACAATTAGTGCGTCTAGCTGATCAAAGGTCAAAGCACATTTGTTCTTGAGCGAGACGATAGTATCACTTGAGGTTTCAAGTGTGAATCAACTGTGGCTTTTATCATTTATATTGTCTATTGGGTCCTCTTACTTGCGCTCTTGTATTCTATAAATGTTAATCAATACTTATTATTTAAATAATTCCAGGGTGGTGCAGAGGTCGGTGGATTCAAGTAGTGCGCCCGTCTCTATTTTGAGCAGTACCGCACACGAGTGAGCATGTGCACGAATATTTAAACACAGGCGCACCATGGTGTTATACTATAACCTCACCCCTAATGCTGTGTAGGGTATCGAACGGCTAACCATTTCGGGCAGGGCGAACAAATACAACGTCTGTGTTCACGCCGTGGACACTAATGTCTCTCATCATGATCATGTGGCAGGTCCACTGCAGAAAGTGGCTCTAATCTCGGCCCGCCGAAATATTTCTACATCCTGTACCATTGACCCTACAACTGAAATGTTTCTACATCCTGTACCATTGAACCTACAACTGAAATGTTTCTACATCCTGTGTGATTGACCCTAGAACAGAAATGTTTCTATATCTTGTGCCATTGACCCTACAACCGAAATGTTTCTACATCCTGTACGATTGAACCTACAACTGAAACGTTTCTACATCCTATACCATTCACTGTACAACTGAACTTTTTCTACATCCTGTACCATTGACCCTACAACTGAAATGTTTCTACATCCTGTGCCGTTGACCCTACAACCGAAATGTTTCTACATCCTGTGCCATATACTCCGCCTCATGCATTTTGATGCTGATGGTGTCTTCGATGCCCTGTCATCATCTTCCTGCTGGTCGATCCCTGCTACCAGAAACCACAAACCTCCGCCGCTGTACTCTCCAAGCCTCCGTGACATTTAACATGGCCGCAGTATTTCAGTTGCCGAGACATGGAGCCGTGTAAGAGCCGGTTCTCTTTGATGTTCAGATCTTGTAGAACGTCATTTTATTTCTTCTTCTTCGTTCGCGAATTTCTGAGTGGGATCAACATTTTATTACATATTGAAAGACAGAAAATCAAACTGTTTAGTCATTTCGTTAGAAGACAACATCATGAACTACTAGCACTGTGCCTACATCAAAGAAGATCTGCTCAAACGAGAAGAACATGGACTGACGACATCAAAAACATTGTACAATCACACTATGCTAACACATCCAGTGCCACCATTGGGTGCTGGAGCGCCAATTATTCCAAAAGTGGCACAGGATGATGTTGATGATGAAAATACCCACTATCAGATGTTTATTTATAAATTGCTATTTTGCTATACACACTCACAATCCGTGCTACCGAGTATAAGTACTCTAGTGAGACATAGCGCGACATCACAATGATACAATGTTTGAGATCGGACATGTCGCGGATAATTCCCAATGCCATGAAGATGGTGCTGCAAACAAATGCACAGTTCTGTTGGCTCCAAGAGTTCCTTAAATGCTTCTCTCAACGTTATTTTTTAATGTAAATGAACAAATTAGGAAAAGATTGGAAGCAACAGAGATGTGGTTCCTGAGACGAATGTTGCGAATTCCATGGACTGCCAAGGTAACTAACAACCAATGCCTGAAAGAGGCTAATGAATCTAGAACATTATATACAATATAACCTTCGACATATAAGAACGAGGCAAACAACTTTCTTTGGTCATGTCATGAGAAGAGAGGCATTGGAGAACATCGTGACAACAGGAAAGATAAAGAGAAAGAGAGGCAGAGGCAGACCAAGAGAAATGATGCTGGATGGATTGCGACGGTGGCATGGATGGATATCAACGGTAGAGTTGATCCAGAAAACCAAAGACTGAGATCTGTGGAGAGTCATGAACGACTCGACAGTCCAGTCGGCATGGCACTTGATGACGATATCTGTTAATGTTAGCTTTATATATATGCATAACTTACAAACCTCTACTGCGTGGTATATGTGTGTGTGTGTGTGTATCCATGACACAAAAGATAGAGGGAGCAAAACTCTAGAACCCAACCATATACATTGTCGTGGATTTACTTTATTGTGTCGTCCCTGGAGTGAGGGGATTAAACACCCAAATTATTTTTAACCCCATATCATTATTCTGGAGAATCCACCAGATTCCGTCCACCACACTCCCTCAGTCAATGGATACCTCTTTCTCTCTCTCTCTCACCACTTGCTCATGTCCCCTCTCACACTTCCCCAAAACAACATACTTAACAACTCTAGCTTCAAAAAATTAATAGCAGATTAATTTAAAAAAGAAAAGTGTATGTATGTGAGAAGTGTATGTGTAGAATGTATGTCGTATACTCTAGTGTGTCTGCAGAATCAGACCGAACATCTCAGGAGCCAAGTCTGATCATCCTTGTCAGGACTACACAACATCATTGATCAGTACACGATAACCTCACCAAATGATGTGTCCCTCCTGCGAGATGTTGACTTCCTCCTGTGGTTTTTTGATAACCCAGATAATTGGTCACCAATCACAGATATAGTCAGATACTGATCCTGAATCGATCACACAGCATGTTATTAAATGTCCCTAATGTTCTGAGACTTAAAACATCATTGTCTTGTGAAAATCCGGAACACTGTCCTTTGAAATAACATGATTCCTGTTCTAAAGGTCCTGCTGTTTCACAATTACACTGTTATTGTTTACCGTCATACAGAAATTTAGTAATTTAATAAAAGAACTAAGTTCATTGTTCCTGTTAACTAAATATTCACTATGGTTCTTTCCAAATGTGATGTGGAAAGCAATCACTAGTGTTCTGTTCACATGTGGTTTTTGAAACATTAATCTCACGATTGTTCCTTCTCCAAATGATGTGGAAAAACAATCTCTAGTGTTCTGCTCACATGTGGTTTTGATAAATAATTTCACTATTGACTTCCTTGATCCCTATCACTAAGAAGTCATCTGTTGGATGTGTATATGTTTCGGCTCAACCGAGCCATGTTCCTTCAGACCCCTTTCATCATGGGCTCAGTGCAAAAGCTGTTGAATAACTCTGCCTGCACTAAGGTCTCCATTCTAGTAAGCAGTGATGTTTCAGCTTCACTGAGTAACCTGAGTAACTTGAGTAACCTGAGTAACTTGAGTAACCTGAGTAAATTGAGTACTTTGAGTAACCTGAGGGAACCTGTGAAAGAGAGAAAGAACACACCGGTGAGAGCAACCGGACACTGACTCCCATTAGATGAGTGTAGGCCGACGGCCTCACTCAGATAAATGACACTGACCCAAACTCTGTCATGGGCAGAGGAGCTCATCACATCGGTCTGAATTAGGGAAAGACAAGGAAAGACCAAAATGTAAAGTGCAGACCCCCAGTAGACCCCCACTGGAAGATCCCACCATTGGACAATTCCCTTATCCCCCCCCCCCTCCAACCATCCTCAATCCTTCTAAATATCATCCCACTTCACTATTTCCCACCAGCTGAGCTAATTGATCTCTCACACTAGTTAGTTTTAACAATGCGATTGCCCACTGTCGCCGACACTCCTTGAATACCTAACCACAACTCAACAACACTATGTTCAAGCTCTAGCTCTATCAAACACTAGATTATTCTACATTATTTACATCTAAATGATTTGTAGTAAATACCTTATAAACACTCAGCTCTATCTACATCGAATCTACGCTTGCCATAACAGACACATGTCCCTCAACATTAATTGATTCTGAACACGCTAGATTCTTTTCTAAACTAAAATAGAGCGAGTCAAAACACTTCCGCCTAGGCCAACTCTCTTGTTCAAACTAATGGTAACAAATTCTGTTTTGCATACCGTCGGAGATTTGTCCTTGTGACGTCATTCGAGGTAAACATTAGGTTGCCTCCCTGTCGGGACTAGTTTCCCGTACATCAAAAGTCCCTCTCGTCTGTGATCTATAGAAATTCATTTCTCCACTTCTAAGATCTAGCCGACTTTCCTTCCCCCAGACAATGTTGTCTCCAACCTCACAAGCATAGTTATCCCCCTTTCTACTCCGAATACAACAGGCTTTTTCTCTCAACGACAATACATCAAACAATGCCGACAGATTTCTCGTTCATAGGGAACTCTCAAAGACTTATAGTTTCCGTTGATCCGACTCGAGATTTTCTCCACTAGTAACAAACAATTGCCACTGTGAATACAGACTGGTTCTCTGTTAGTGTATCATCTTATCGTTAACGACAGTGGTCTCGTGACATACATAGAGCTTATCGACGGACGTAGAAAGTAGATCACGTCAGAGTTGTTTATCAATAGATACGGGTCACATCCTTGAGCTTAATCATGGAAGCAGTACGTTATGCCGTCTCTGATTCATGAAGCTAATTACTGGCGGAACAGCTTTGTCCAGAGCTTATATATCGCTGAAAGGATACCCAGAATCATGTCAGCACTGGCTAATATATAAAGATCAAGATTCTTAGGACAGATGCGGAATCTTTACCCGAAGGACATTTCGGTGACATTGGATAGACAGAAAGAATGAATGACTGAAGTCCGATGTTAATAAGTCACAAGTAGTAAACAAGATCACCTGTTGCATATTCATTATTAATATTTTCTTACGATCGGTCAGTCTGATGTTCACAAACACGATCGATATTTGAAACTTCATGAATTTATTGGTTTGATCTCTGCTCAAGCGTGGCTAATAAATACATCCAAACCAAATCGACTACCAGCCTTCATGTGAGTCTATCTTGTTGAATATTCATCCATGCTGTTTGCTGGATCTTGTCTGCCCTTCTAGACGTTGCAGTATTCGAGCCTATTGCTTTTGTTATTTGACCTTTATGCCAGATAATTACAGCAAGGGGTATTCCCTATCATAGGAGAGATAAGGTGCCTCCTTCCCTTCGCTAGCCCACGGGACACCCTTGGGCAAGGTGGAGTACCCGTTTAGCACCCCGATCAGGGTTACGTGATGCCATGTGTGCAGGTGGTGGATGAAGTTGAAGAGCAGCCAACTGATAGTTGTAGGTTATGGTCTCAAGCTTCACGACGGTAGGCAGAGGATCTATTTTTTTGGGGGGAAAGGGGGGGGGGACAATATCTACGGTCATCGACCTGTATGGTCACTGCTAGGAAGGAAAGCAATGGGAAACTACCTACTTTACAGATGCCAAGAATATCATGTATTGCAAACTCATCGATAATCAGAGAAACGCCGTAAATGGGTGCTCCATAGGAGTAGTTATAAATGTAGGATTCGGTTATGATTTGGAGGATTGTGGAGGATTGACCTTGACCTCGGTTGATTTTCACTCCTCCTCGGTCATATAGTTGGGTAAGGGGTAAGGGGTGGTATCTAGGTCATATCTAAGGGCGATAATTCTAAGATTTTATGTTTCTAAGGGCAGATAACTATTGAGTGGGTGTATAAAAATTTTAATTAATTATTAAAAAATAAAATAAAATAAATAAAAATAAAAATAAATAACGACGGGGTGCGGGGTGGTGGCGAGGGGGTGGGCGCGTGGGGTGAGACTAGGCGGTTCGGGCTTAAACACTATCAGGTATATAATAATTTTTATTAAATCATGTATAAACAATACAATGCATATTAAATAAGTAGCGGCATAGTGGAAAATTCTGGAACGTAGTACCGGGGAGTTATACGTCGGCAAGTGTGGGAAATTGGGGGGA
>JACEFZ010004486.1:2500-12575 GCA_014155875.1 Cepaea nemoralis
AGAAAACCTGTTGGTCACGCACCAGTACCATACAGCACTATATCCTGTACTATATGTTGTGTTTCGTGCATGCACGTTTGTTGCTGATGAAGGCTAGTCGCCGCAATGTCCTGCATGTGTCGCAATTCTGTTATGTAAATCTGCATTACTTTGTGTTAATTTATATTGTACGCCTGAATGCATGAAGAATATGTGGCCAGTCTTTACCTCACTCTCGCAGGCGACGAGCCCATGAATAGAACCCGCGACCGACTGTTCTCATGACATTATTAGTGCTGTTCACTATCAACTTTGTTAAGGTAGCGCTCTCGCTGAGGTGCTCTAACACAAAACAAAACAATTATTAAGCAAAGTTGATCTGATTTAAACCAATTATTGTTTACTCTTAGGCTCACCAGAGATCCCATGATTCAGCACCACATTTTAATGAATGCCACAGCTTGTGACGAATATATAAGTATGTATCTTCAGGTAGTATTAACTGATTCAGCGAAAACAAAATGTAGGCTTGAACCAAACATGCTGCACAATCACATGAATGAGTAAAATAATGTAAAGTACCTTTCTCTGAGCATTGAAATTGTGGAAGATACCATGAAACAAAACAAATAACACGATGACCCTAGTATAGCGATATATCGCCCTTCTATACACATTGCTGGTCACAGCTCGCGATATATTATTCTTCGTCACTGAATCGTCCTAAGCCTGCGACCGGTCTAGCAAGCGGGCAGGGGATGTTTTCCTGCTCGAAGAAAACATAACAAGATACATGAAGCCCATAAACGGGTAGTCTCCCGCTGTTTATACCACAAGGTATAAGAGGAACAAGATGACATGAGATTGAATCAGTTAATTGCATCATATATTTTGTATCATTATTTAACTATTGTGTCCTATACAACCCATACATGTAATTCTGTATTTATTGCAATCCCAAAGAAATCAGGAGCCTTGAAATGTGATAAACAATGAACAATTAGTATAATGAGTCACATCACGAAGATTTTGCTAAGAATTATCATGCAAAGAATTAGGAGGAAAATACAACCTGAAATAGGAGAAGAACAATGTGGGTTTGTAGAAGGAAAGGGTACAGTAAATGCTGTATATTTACTGAGAACCGTAATTGAACGATCTATAGAAGTAAACAAAGATCTACACCTTTGCTTTATTGAATACACAAAGGCTTTCGATAAAGTGAGACATGTCGACATGATAAGATGCTTGAAGATCTACAAATTGATGGAAAAGACCTTAGACTTGTAAAAAACATATATTGGAAACAACAAGCCATAAGAGTTGATAATGAAGTAGGCCAATATCAGCCTATCAAGAGAGGTGTGAGACAGGGATGTGTAATGTCTCCAGATCTGTTTTCCCTGTACAGTGAAAACATTTTCAGAAATATTGAAGATATGGAAGGAATCAACATTGGGGGACGATGCATCAATAACATTAGATATGCAGACGATACAGTCTTGATTGCAGACAATGAACAGGACCTGCAAAATTTAGTAGATGCAGTTGTTACACACAGTGAACAACGAGGGTTAGAATTAAATTGTAAAAAGACACAGATTATGGTCGTCACCAGGAAGAACGAAATACCACAATGTAATATACAAGTAAACGGGAATATTCTTCAACAAGTGAATAGGTACAATTATCTCGGAACAGTAATAACATCTGATGGGAGATGCCTTGAAGAGATTAGAACAATAATCGCCATGGCAAAAGTAGCCTTTAGCAAGATGAAAAACATACTGACCAATAAAAAGATGTCAATTGAAACGAGAAAAAGAGTGTTGAGATGCTACATAGAACCTGTACTTTTATATGGATGTGAAGCTTGGACAATGAGCAGTCAAGCTGAAAAACATCTGATGGCTGTAGAAATGTGGTTTCTGAGGAAAATGCAAAGAATACCATGGACAGCCAGAAAGACCAATGAACAGGTCCTTCAAGAAACAAATGAAGATCGTAAACTGATTAGAGATATTAGACGCAGACAGTCAACATTTTTTGGGCATGTTATGAGAAGAAATGAACTGGAGAACTTGGTGACAACTGGTAAGATCGAAGGGAACAGACCAAGAGGAAGACCTGGAAGCAAATACCTGGATGGCTTAGCCTCGTGGCATGGTCGAGACAGAAACACAGAGCTGATCCACGACTCTGGTGATTGAGTGAGATTACAAAACATGACCGCCCACGCTTACCGGCATGGCACATGATGGATGGATGGATGGATGGATGGTCCTATACAACATGTATAGCCATGTGGAAGCAAGACCACAATTACTAATAGGAAAATAAACCTAAAAGTAGTCAAAGCTTGTGACCTTGTTTGGACTCAAGTCTTGGGAAGCACAATTTACACATGCATGCCGATGTCGGATTAATTCATCTCTGAGCTAGAGACGTGTATTACCAGGTGTAGATCAGCATGGCCGAATGGATAAGAACTCGTGTTCTTTAACATCCGGTGTGCTGATGCCGAGGTAAGGGGTTCAACCCCTACACCGGACAGTTGGACTAAAATGTTGCCATATCGTCCTTGACTTGTGGACATTAATTACAAGTACTTCTGAAGTCGGAGTGGGTTCACCTGACGGCGAGCGACACTATTAATAGGGACGTCTTTTAATTCATACACAAAATTCAGTCCAGTACTACTATATGTAATGTGCATGGACTACGCTTGAACTCAAAGTGAGGAAGTAGGAAACAAATGTACTAGGTACGATAGATTATTCCCAACTGAGGAGCAGCGACGAAGATGTAGAACGTTCCACTTTCTCGCTGTGCTGCTTTAGGTTTCATTTAGGAAACATTGTTGATGACATTACATGTTTTCTTTTTCCATAGTCCGATTCACTCTTCTTCTCTTCCGCCTTCTCTTTTTCTTATTCTTCTTGAGAATACCTTAGCAGTTGTGATCTCCAATCTTCTGTTTGTATATTTTAATGAAGTTGATTTAGTATATTAGATGTTAGTAGCAGCGTACGTTCATCGCTTTTCTTAGCACATGTACACTTCTTTCTTTCTTTCTTTCTTTCTTTCTTTCTTTCTTTCTTTCTTTCTTTCTTTCTTTCTTTCTTTCTGTCTGTCTTTCTTTCTGTCTGTCTTTCTTTCTGTCTATCTTTCGTTCTGTCCGTCCGTCCGTCCGCCGTCCCTCCGTCTGTCTGCCTGCCTGCCTGCCTGCCTGCCTGCCTGCCTGCCTGCCTGTCTGTCTGTCTGTCTGTCTGTCTGTCTGTCTGTCTGTCTGTCTGTCTGTCTGTCTGTCTGTCTGTCTGTCTGTCTGTCTGTCTGTCTGTCTGTCTGTCTGTCTGTCTATAATGCTGCTGTTATTAATTAGTATTCGCTGAAATAATGTCTTTTCTACATAAGAAAAATATATTATCTACAGATTGAACATCTCTGTTCTGGTTTTATTGTTTTCCTTTATGAGTTAGTTTTCAATGATTGTATTAACGTCTCAGGGAAAGATAACCATAAACCGTATCTGTGTCCATGTTATTATAGAATATAAATTATTCTCTTTTAAATATCTAAAACGTAACTGAAGTTCTATGATTACTTTATGGAATAAATTGTCCGTTTTTACTTCTTAATTTTTCTACCAGCAGTATGACGAGCCATAGCCCCGATAGCCTATGCCAAATCTGGTCAATGACAGAAAAAGAGAAAAGAAAAATCACAACAACAGAAATGAAGAGATAAGATCAGAAATGAAGAAATCGGAACTAAAGTGGGGGTTACAACTGCACTAGATTTCATTAATGGACAGCAAGTCAAATGGTTTGGCCATGCAAGTAGGTTACCGTCTAACAGTATACCACAACAAGCAATGATGTACAGACCGGAGGGAAGCAGAGGAAAAGGCCGACCACGTAAACGATGGACGCAGGGAATAACAGAATGCATAGGAATATCGATACATGAAGCCCAGAAAATGCAAAGAATACCATTGACAGCCAGAAAAACCACCGAACAAGTCCTTCAAGAAACAAATGAAGATCGTAAGCTGATTAGAGACATTAGACTTAGACAGTCAAAATTTGTTGGGCATGTTATGAGAAAAAATGATTTGGAGAACTTGGTGACAACTGGTAAGATCGAGGGGAACAGACCAAGGGGAAGACCTAGAAGCAAGTACCTGGATGGCTTGGCCTTGTGGCATGATCGAGACAAATCAAATCAAATCAAATCAAATCAACTTTATTAGGGTCACAAATTGGGCGCGCAGGCCCGTCTTACATTCGGCCCTTCCAATCACTCGTCTTTCGTTCATCAAGAGCATAATAAATTTCATAGCAAGAAAAATAAACATTGTGAAATGAATGTTGTAAACATAAACAAGGCTAAACATGGAGAAAAATATGTACATAAAAAGTATGTGACGTAAAAGTAGTGATGCCAGCGTGCCCCACACACACACACACACACACACACACACACACACACACACACACACACTCTCTCTCTCTCTCTCATTTACTCTCACTCTCACTCATTCCCTCTCACTCATTCACTCACACACACACACTCTCACTCATTCACTCTCCCGCTCACTCATTCACTCTCCCGCTCACTCATTCACTCTCACGCTCCCTCATTCACTCTCACGCTCACTCATTCTGTCTCTCCCGCTCACTCATTCACTCTCCCGCTCACTCATTCACTCTCCCGCTCACTCATTCACTCTCACTCTTCACTCTCCCGCTCACTCATTCACTCTCACTCATTCTGTCTCTCCCGCTCACTCATTCACTCTCCCGCTCACTCATTCACTCTCCCGCTCACTCATTCACTCTCACGCTCACTCATTCACTCTCACTTATTCACTCTCACGCTCACTCATTCACTCTCACGCTCACTCATTCACTGTCCCGCTCACTCATTCACTCTGCCGCTCACTCATTCACTCTCACGCTCACTCATCTACTCTCACGCTCACTCATTCACTCTCACGCTCAATCATTCACTCTCCCGCTCACTCATTCACTCTCACGCTCACTCATTCACTCTCACGCTCACTCATTCCTTCTCACGCTCACTCATTCCTTCTCACGCTCACTCATTCACTCTCACTCATTCACTCTCACGCTCACTCATTCACTCTCACTCATTCACTCTCACGCTCACGTCATTCACTCTCACGCTCACTCATTCACTCTCACGCTCACTCATTCACTCTCCCGCTCAATCATTCACTCTCCCGCTCACTCATTCACTCTCACGCTCACTCATTCACTCTCACGCTCACTCATTCACTCTCCCGCTCACTCATTCACTCTCCCGCTCACTCATTCACTCTCCCGCTCACTCATTCACTCTCCCGCTCAATCATTCACTCTCCCGCTCACTCATTCACTCTCACGCTCACTCATTCACTCTCACGCTCACTCATTCACTCTCACGCTCACTCATTCACTCTCACTCATTCACTCACACACACACACACTCTCACTCATTCACTCTCCCGCTCACTCATTCGCTCTCACACTCACTCATTCACTCTCCCGCTCACTCATTCACCCTCACGCTCACTCATTCACTCTCACGCTCACTCATTCACTCTCCCGCGCACTCATTCACCCTCACCCTCACGCTCACTCATTCACTCTCACGCTCACTCATTCACTCTCCCGCTCACTCATTCACTCTCACTCATTCACTCTCCCGCTCACTCATTCACTCTCACGCTCAATCATTCACTCTCCCGCTCACTCATTCACTCTCACGCTCACTCATTCACTCTCACGCTCACGCTCACTCATTCACGCTCACTCATTCACTCTCATGCTCACTCATTCACTCTCACTCATTCTGTCTCTCATTCACACTCACTCACTCTCTCACTCAAACTACAGTAATGAACATAAGTTTAGATTATACATGATAAAATCAAATGGTATTTAACTGATAATATGACAGATGAGAATACACAAACATATGGATTCGCGTGTTACATAACATGCGTGAGAGACAGAAACACGGAGCTGATCCACGACTCTGGTGATCGAGTGAGATGGCAGAACATGACCGCCCACGCTTACCGGCGTAGCACATGATGGATGGATGGAAGCCCATAATCGGGCACTCTCCCGCTGTTTATACTTCACCTCGACACCACAAGGTACATGAGAAACATGATGAGATGAGATAACAAATTGTTTTTAATCTAACAGGGACCGTAAAAGTTTCTACTAAGAGGGAACCTCTTTTAACTGAAGCGTACGCCTCATTACTAAATACAGTTCAGCAGGGATATACATTTATTCAAGACAACGTAAGTTTTGTCATTTGCGTTCATTATATATTTCAACTCATATATACACATTTAGCATTTAGCCTAAATGTTGAAGACAAGTTCTTAGAATGCGAGTATCGTTGATGAAACCGAAGGAAAACACTCACATTCTACATGGTCTGAAGCATTAGGGGGGGGGGGGGAATGAGTGGTCTCGAGGTATGGTGTCCGCCTCGAGTGCTGGAGGTCCTGGGTTCAAGCCCCGGTGAGAGCCGGGATCTTTTCACGTGAACTTCTAGTAATAAAATTGTACCCTGGTCTCTGGGTAGTGAGGCAAACTTTCGAGTTAAAAATCTACCTAAAGTATTTCAGGATCCTTGCCGGTGCTACGGAGTTCGTGCACTGAGCTGAGTTTCAGCGAACTCAGGCTTGAGTTAGGAGAAGAACAGAGCACTTATGGGTTACAACCATGTGCCGTGATGTTGATGCGTTTACTAAACTAAACAAAACTAAACTAATGGTCTGAAGATGGAAGAAAATCGGCGCATAAACATCATGATGTCATTGTTAACGTCACGGTAGTTTGAAAAGAATAGAGATGAGAGGCACGGTGTCTGGAAGAGGGGCCTGGGGTCGATTAGAACAAAGGCGGATATAGGATATTGAAAAAAAACCATTGGACATGAACATGTTTGCGGTGGAACAACTGGCAAGTGATCGGCTCTTTTCTACAGATCGAACTGTAAAGTACATATTATATCATGATGATGATGATGATGATGATGATGATGATGATGATGATGATATACAAATGTACTGATTTGCTACTTCACGCATTAAATACCCTTTGACGAAATGCAGTCTTTTTCTGTCTACCATTTTATTTATAGAAATGATGTTGGCTGGGTGTCTAACTGCTTTGTTTCGTTCTAGAAACTCATTTTGAAAATTAACTTAAAAACCGAACGTATATTGTTCGTGTAAAAGCTAGTTGGCATATTGCCAATGATCAACAATGCAACATTGAAGCGGATACAGTGAGATTCTAGCAGAACTTTCCAGGTGGTATTTATGGAGTTACGGCTATGGAGAACAAGACTGAGACAACCTGGTCACTGATTCATCGCAATCGATCTCTAGCAACCCCTTTATTTCATCTAGATAGTACAGCCTATTGTCCTCTTTCCAGTGTATCGATGTATTTCTTCTTGTGATGCAAACCATTGCATTCCTATTGCACGTTTGCCTTCCAAACTTTCAGTTTGGTTTTCAATATTATTATATTTATTGTAAAATTAATGTAGATTATTTTGCAAAATTGCAATGTTCAGTATGCACAAATGTGTAGTGTTGCTTGCTTGCTTGCTTGTGTTCGTTGGCTTGAGCTCCAACGCAAAGTCTTGTATGTCGGATGAAGACATCCTGTTGTCCAACATCAGTGTGATGTCGTACAGGACCTGAGTTTTGCGTGAGTATCCGTTGTCCCATGTCTGGCTTATTTGTGTGCAGACTGGTGGTTCCTCGCCATACAGGCAGACACTCTCCGACTTCGGAGGAATCGGCGATCCTATTGACTTCAGCCAGGACCCCGAAGGGACCTGTTGCCCAGGACGCTCGACGAGGACGCGTCAATAGGTCTTGGCCAGTATATAACCCGGCCCTGGTGCCTTGGAAACACCTCTGCGTCCCTATGTGTAGTGTTGAAGCGACATCTAAAATGTTTTATGTACTCAATGGCACCGATTGCCAAGATAGTTTATAGAAGGATATGGCGAATCTATGATAGCCAAAGACATTGCCCAACATTTCAAAGTGCTGTTTATGCTTAATGTTTAATTTTTAAAACAATGTTGAGAATACGATGGACACAGACGAAATCAAATGCGGTATTGTGACAAATTATGCTTTTAAAACCATAAGGAAAAGATACAAATATATTTTTGAGGCACATGAACAGAAAAGACCTTAGTTTGAATACTAGAAAGACAGAAGTCATGGTGATATCAAAGGTTATTTTGAGGCAAGTGCAGGAATTCAGATATCTAGACACGCGGATAACATCAGATAGATGATGCATCACTGAGATAAAGAGCAGAATAGGACAAGCAAAATCTGCATTCTATCAAATGAAGAATGGTTTTTGCAATAAGTCACTGTCCGTGAAAGATAGCAAAAGAGTTTTAACGTACGGTTGCCAATCCTGAACAATTAGTAAACAGGAGGAAAAAATCCATGGAAGCCTTGGAGATGTGGTTTTATACAAGAATTCTGAAAACTAATTTGACAGCTAGTATGAACAATCAGGACGATGTAAGGGAAGCTGAATCGTAAAGATAACTTATCACAAACATCAGAAAGAGGCAGTCGTCGTTTTTTTTTTTTTTATTTTGGCCACGATATGAGAAGACAAACACTTGAATATATTTTGACAACCAGAATGATTTGCGGAAAGAAGACAGAGGAAGACAGCGTGAGAAGTTTTTTGATAGCTTTGTGTCATGGTACGGAAGGAAGTCAACACACAAATTGATCCATGACTTCGGAGATAGTAATTTGTGGAGAGGTATGATCGCTCCCGCCAGCCAGCAAGGCACGGGATGATGATGATGTTGATGATGATGATGATGTACAGAAAAGATGGACTGGAGATATTAGTCTTATTTGGGGCAATGCGAGGCAGGAGATACAGAGAAGGACAGGAAGATGTATATGAAAAGTTTGATCTGCAGGACAACAAATAATATTAAACCAACACCAACTTTACGGGCTACGGGCGCGCTAGCGAACTCCGCTGGACTCTGGCTTGTCGCCTGGGCTCGTCGCTGGTTTGTCGCCTGGGCTCGTGCTGGTTTGTCGCCTGGGCTCGTCGCTTGGCACGGCTGGACTCTGACTTGTCGCCTGGGTTCGTCGCTTGGCACGGCTGGCCACCTATTCCTCCTGAATCTAGGCCTATACAAAGTAAAGGCACTATCACATCACATACCCATAGCGGGAAATTGCTATGGGAAAATTTTTGTGATGAGCATACCAGAGAAGTTGATAACGTACTTCTCTGGTAATATCATGAACATGGCTGGGCATGAGTTCGTCGCCTGGGCTCGTCGCTTGCCACAGTGAGGAAAAGATTGGCCAACTATTCCTCCTGGCTGTAGGCCTACAACATGTGACATCACAGATCCATAGCAGCAAACTTCTAAGAGGCAATTTTTAAAAATTTTTATACCAACTTCATCAAACTATCAGACAGTAAAGCGGATTAGAGAGGCACGCTCGCAGACGTCTGCTTCATACCAGGCATCGGAAGAAGAAGAAACTACAGGCAAACAGAATTGCAGAATATATATGTATCATTTAAATAAAAGGTTTGAGAGGAGTATCGCGATAATTGTCTGTACTTATTATAGGTTTTTCAAGATTTATATTGGTATTTTGGAAAACAAGGTAGAATTGAAGTTTTATTAACTTCTACCGGCTAATGGCTACATTGGATATGGGATAGATGTATTGGTCATTAAACTGTTTTCCATGTATTGTTTATGAGTCCTCAGTTGTTACGGGATTTGAAAATGGTATTATTTCCATTCAGTAATATCTGTGACAAACAGTACATTCCAGGTTTGTTAAATTGTAATTTGGAGACCGTTGACAACAACACATATTTAAAAGACCTGTGTAATAGAAAGAGTTCTTGCAATTTTGACAAGTTAGATTTTGAACTGTGCATTCATATTAACATAATTGGGAGATATTTACAATATCTTGTTATTTTTCCATCAAGGGTCATGGGTCAATGCTACTGATGTGCAGCTGACTTCA